>CATIWQ010073596.1:0-23463 GCA_949673415.1 Euphorbia schlechtendalii | reverse complement strand
GTAAACCAGCAGCAACACCAATGAATGCTAATGAAAAATTGCAGATTCTTGATGGTGCAGAGATGGTTGATGCTAGGAAATTCAGAAGCTTGATTGGAGGCTTAATTTATTTAACTCATAGTCGACCAGATATCGCGTATTCAGTGAGTTTAATTTCCAGATTTATGCAACATCCTTCAAAGATTCATTTTGGAGCAGCGAAGCGAGTGTTACGTTATGTCGCTGGAACTTTGGATTATGGCATTTGGTACTCAAGTGTTTCAAATTTCAGATTATGTGGGTACACGAATAGTGATTGGGCAAGCTGGTTGGATGATCGACGGAGTGTTTCTGCAAGCGTGTTCACTCTCGATTCAGGAGCAGTGACTTGGAGTTCGAAGAAGCAAGCCACTGCAGCTTTGTCCTCGTCTGAAGCTGAGTACGTGTCAACTACTTCAGCAGCTTGTCAAGCTATTTGGCTTAGAAGGATACTAGCTGATCTTCATCAAAGACAAGAATGTGCAACGGAAATTTTTTGTGATAACAAGGCAACAATTTCCATGACAAAGAATCCGACTTTTCACAGCCGAACAAAGCATATTGACATTCGGTTCCATTTCATTCGCGATTTGGTTATGAAGGAGGAGATTATCCTGAAGTATTGCAACACAAATGAGCAATTGGCTGATATTATTACCAAGGCATTGTACAAAGAGAAATTCATCTATTTCAGGAATCAGCTTGGTGTTTGCTTTTTACTTTATTTGCTGCTTAATTATCTGTTATAGTTAATAAAATATATCTGTTATTAGTAGCTGAATATCAGATATTAGTTGGAGTGTTTTTAGCTTATTTTGTTAAGATTGTAAGTCTATTTAAACCAAATCAATTCTGATGCTGATTATATAGAAAACCATTGAGTTTCTTTCATATATCTGAGTTTCAATCTGTTTTGTTTTCATTTAAGTTCCAACAATGACCATTATTGGTATTTTCATCATAAGCATACCCAATAATAGTTGCATTATAAATAGTTAAGGCTAATGTGATTGAGAATTCTGAGTCATCATTAGTCAACTCCACCAGAACATACTTGTTCGTCTCAGTTAAGTCTGATTCTTTTGGCATTATTGGTATTCCATGGCTATCTTTTCCGCTAATACATACTTTCTCTCGTATCTCGTTGATGAAGTCTGAGTAGCTCTTACCAGTCGCCCCACCATTGTGAACTTCACTGTTGCCGCCATATTACCTTTGCCTGCAGACGAACACTAATTCCCATTAAACTCCACACTATTATTATTGTTATAAAAATATATGCATATACTATTTCTTTTGCTTACAATGTATAGTAGTTGCAGTGCTGATGATTATGATTTAACAGAAATGTTTTTGTGGTTTTCTTAGCATTACTTAGCTTCCCCTTTTATAGAATATTGGAGAAGCAAGCCTATCAACCTCTATGTTTCTTCCTCCTATATTACTTTATTGTTTTTATTTTCATCAATGCCTCATTTCGTCATCTACATTGCATAATCATCTCTTGCTCATCTTCTACGTCTAATAAACAAACAAATTAATTATTTGATTTGAAACGACTATCTCTTTGTTTATATTTTTTAATTAACAATTTATGTATAACAAACAAATTAATTATTTAGTTTGAAATGCTCTCTCTTAGTTTTTTTTTTGTTTTCAATTTATATATGTTTGTTGTAACAAACTATTAGTCATCGGTATTATTATTTATTTATAAATTGGTTGATTTGGATAAAGAACTTAACTACTTAAGTATCAACTAGGGTTCGAACATTGGGGATGTGAATAGAGCAAACTGTATTGGGAGGGTCTTCCCTTAACTGGGCCTCTACATATCCATGTCCGGATTAGTTAGCCAGTCGATTGGATTACTGATCATGAAACAAAGAAACATTTATCATTTATGATGATTTTGCAGCACCACTTTGAAGTTTTTACAGCTAGTCCCGTGCCATTCTAGCCAAAGATTCATAGTGACCTTAATCTTACTTACTTGGATCAATCTCTTTTAAGAAGATAATTCCATGTCCTCATATTAGTTTGTATTATAAAAATGGTAGTGGATTTTCTATAATGTGATATGTGAATTATTAAAATATTGATTGCATTGTTGTTATTGCGCGTTTCTACTTGTTTTACTTTCATTCATTATGATTTCATCGTCTAGATGACATGTATATTTATTACCCATCATCTTCTATATCTTATAATGAACAAATTAATAATTAGTCAAATTTGAAGTATTCCATAGAGTGTTGGAGCTGAACGAACAATTTTATGAAAATAATGCTTCAGGATAGTGTATCAACGGGTTGTGAAGAATGGAGATAGAAAGCCGGGAAGTGGCTGTTATCGAAGGCACTGAGGCTGACCGTCCCTATATTGATACGATTGCTCACATCCCATTAGTACACGAACAAGTGGAAAATTTTGAGGGGCTGAAGAAATCCAATTGTTCAATAGAAAGTTTTCACACCTTCTGGCTGGAATACAAATGTTGATATTCACCCGACCATCAAGGGCAGTGGTGTAAGCTGGGCTGATTTAGGAGAGGAGGATGATAATTCTAGGAGAACAATCAAGAGAAAGAAGAGAAGTGGTCGGCAGAGTTTATCACTAATTGCTCGTATGAGCTCTTACGAATTCTATCATTGCTTCGACTTCCAATGAGCTCTTACGAATTCAATCATTGGTTCGACTTCCAAACTCACGGTATTCAGCTCTACAGGAAGTGTGTCTTCATGCAACATGATTGCAGTCATCCTAACACCTCTAATTGGAAGCCGTTTTCGGTCCATAAAAAGAAAATTTTTTACGGTTGGAACTAGGAAGCAAGTTCAGCACGACCGTAGAAAACTAGAATACTATTTTTCTATGTGACAAATTTATTGGTTACTTTGTTGGTTCATTGTAACTTTTTGCTGTATTTCTTTTTGGTTTTATTTTTCTTTTCTTTTTGTTGTTTTTCGTTTTTATTTAATAAAATTTATATTGGATTTCCAGCTTCATTCAAAAATATATTAGAAGCATAGTATAAAAGATTACCATGACATAAATGGATCACATCTAAATTTCAATTGGACGCTTGTATTAATTTATTATCCAAAGAGGCATATTCAATACTTTTTTTTGTATTTTTTCTTTGCTAAACGGCTCTTCAATATGTTACAAATTAATGTGATTAAAAGTTGACTTGCGAAAACTCACCAAAAAAGTGTTTAGTTAATTTATGGACAAACTCACCGCACAACCTCATCCTGTTCCCAATGACAGCAGGCTGCACACTGCAACACCTCCGTCTGTTCTGTCCGATGGGCCTGTCCAGCCACAGATTGCTAGCGCCAGCTCCGATCAAATTATTAAGCCTGCCCATGATGCGCAACACCAGCAGCAGGTTTCGAAACCTCTACCTCTACCTGCGCATCCTTCTTAGTCTGCTGTCCTTGATGCTCAATCTTTGGGTAAATTTCAATTAATACAACAGCCCTTGTTACGGAGAAGGGAGGTTTCAGGTCAGTAAGAATCTCCCAAGATCTCTACAATGAACGTTTAAAGCTTTGCTCCTTTTCTCTGATTGGTCGGTTGATTTTGGGGAAGGGGGATATGCCAAAGAAGTTGGAGGTCCTTAAATCACAGCTATACTTGATTTGGGGACTCAAAACTCAATGGAGGCTGATCTCATTGGGCAGAGGTTATTATCATATGATGATGGGTTCGATAGAGATAAAAAATATGGTTTGGTCTAAGGGCAATGTTAATCTTAATCCGGGTCTATTTAGGGTGTAGCCCTGGGTTCCAGATTTCGATCCCTCAGCTCAAAAGGCTACGAATGCTCAGGTTTGGGTCAGATTGCAAGGGCTGCCATGGGAGTATTGGGACGCTAGAATTTTAGCGGAAATCACTAGCAGCTTTGGTGTATTATTACGAGTAGATAATGCCACTTTGAATGGTGATTTTGGTCACTTTCCGAGGGCTCTTGTGGATGTTGATTTGTCCACTTCCTTACCTTCAACGGTTGGGGTGGAACGAATGGGAAGTGAATTGTGGATCGACCTTGTTTTTGAAAATTTACCAGCATTTTGCAAATTCTGTCAATCTGTTGGACATCATCACTACGATTGCAAGAAGTTCAAGAAGCCAAGGATGATTGAAAATTTGAATAACATTGCTAGAGGAAAGGTAGCTGATGCGCGCAATACCATTCTTACTAGAAGCAGGGTGAGGAAGCAAGACCTTTAGGAGCGGCTAGAGGCCAAGTCTGATATTCCCATTGGGAATGCTTTTCGAAGTCTTGAAAAAAGTTTGAACGACAAGGAGGATACTCCTTTGGGCGAGGAGGCTATTGTCCGCAACTCTACGACAGAGGAAAGTGAGAGTGGCAATAGTAGTGATGGAGATCACGAGGAGCACCATGTTGGTATAAATAGTGATGGTGGGTTGGAAATCACTAACAATCTGCATAATTCGGTTTATAATCCGATTGGCATCGATCTCACTATGGATTTGTCTCTTGATTCAACTTCAACCCCAGTCACCAACGTTTATCATGAGTGTTGGGGAGATATGGTGGAAGAGGAGGAGCAATGCTCACGATCAAGGACCCCGATGAATGATGGGGAAAATCTGATGGCTGAGGAGAATGATAATAATTGGAAAACAGTCGAGAGCAAGAAAAATGCGCGTATGAGAGCTTTTAATGACTCTATCATAACTTCGGCCTCCAAGAGTACGGGCTCTAGCTCTACTGAAAGCAGGCCTGCATGCAACATGATTGTGGATTCTCTTACCACCTCCCATTGGAAGTCATTCTCAGTTTAAAAGAAGAAAAGCATAACGGTTGCAACTAGAGATCAGGTTCCACGCAATCGTAGGAGACCTATCAAATATTCTCTTACTTAAGGAGTTTATTGGTTCTTTTTTCATTTCAGTAGGATCTAGCTTCTTCTATGTTTTCGTTTTCTTTATTCTTTTTGTTTTTGTTTTTTTATTTTCTTTTTTAATATATAGAGCCGACATTTGCCGTGCTCTCAGCTTTATATATATAAAAAAATTTATGGACAAACTTAAAAAAAATATCTGGTTTCACAGATTTTAAAGGGGACTTGGGGATTTTTAATACGTTTGTCGTTTCAAAATAAATAATGTCACAAAGGTTAAACTTGTATATTTTGCGAGGTAGTTAATAAAAAAAATAAATTTAAAAAACACGGTATGTGGGTAACTATTTTTTTAAATAGGTCATTGTTGATTTTTTTTTTTTTTTTTGCAAAATGGTATTTGCAGTTTTAATAGTTATTGAAAAAAAAATGATTCTTAATTTGAAATTCCATTAAGAAAAAAGGGGTAGACTTTTCCATTTTGAACTATAATTTTGCAACTTATAAATACAATACAATTTAGTAATAGATTTTAGAATTTTCTTTGAATTACAAATATTTTTACTTTAAAATGTGATGATGACATCTTTATAAAATCATTATAAAATTAAAAATTTCAGGAATATTGAATATGTTGAAATACATCACGTACCACTAAAATCTTCAAGGAAGAAATAATTTTTTCCCCTTTTCTTTGCCTTTTTTGAAACAACATGCAAACTTTTTCTAATAAAAATTTCACAAGAAATTTTATGCAAAATGATCAAACCGCGTACCATATTTTTTATGTTTACCCTAATAAAAATAAAAATACTCCTCCGCAATCAAATTTTTTTAAAAAAAAATTGAAAACTACAAATTATCTTATATTATATATTATGCTATATTTAAATTAGGTTGAATGCTCAAGTATCTTTTGAATATGGCCCTAAATGTCCATTTATCCCATAAACTTTCAAAAATTTCAAACAGTTCCTGAATTTGTAAAAAGTCACATCTAACATTGCTCGCTCTCTAGCCAGAAGATGACGATTGGTATTGAGGTGAAAAATTGGCGCACTTTTTGGAAGTTCAATGGCTTATTTTTAATTTTAGAAAGTTCAAGGAGTAAATGACCGTTGATGAGTGTTAAGACCATAAACAAATATGTTCCTGCGTAGAAAAAGATTGTAGTTAGTACCAAGTAGGGGTCGTAATCAGCAGATAATAGTTTAAACGAGTTAATCTTAGTAGATGACAACACTGCAACCTGAAAATTATTTTTATTAGGAATTCGAATGTTAAAACTAAATAAATGCAGGTAAAAAGACATTAAAAATATGACACAAGCAATTTAGGATAAAACAAAGTATCATAGTAATCATATGACAAGAGGTTAATTGCACTTGGAGATAGGCTTAGTTAGACCGAGCCATAGTCCACACCGTATAATACTAGAAACTCTCTCTTACAATTGATGGAGACTAGATTTCGCGCCTCAGTCACCTTCTTACTTACCTTCACTCTTGACAATGGATCAAAGAGCTCACCATTGAATGAAAATAATAATAATTAGAAAAGCCCAAATCCTAACTAATAGGTAGTGAGACTTCCAGTAGGCGTTAGATTGTCGCTCCCTAGTCTCAACAAGACTACTTACTCCTCTTCAAGGACATTTACGCATTCCAGAACTTGATATAACAATAAATCACAAGACTTGATGATTGATCAGATCAACAGTAAGACCAACAAATCTATACCGAGATTGACAAATAATAAGTCACCTTGCGAATTATTGTAATAAGGATTGGTCCACACACTAATTAAACTTGGCCTTTACCCTTACTCTTTGTTTTAAAAGGTGGTCAAAGCGACCGCCTAGGTGGAATTTTTTGGAACACCGCCTTGATTTTATATAATCAGGCGGTCAATAAGATAGTGTCGTCAAAACTCTGAAAAGCGTTATCACGAAAAGTGTTGCTAAAGCCTAAGAAATGTTATCAAACTCCAGAAGATGTTGCTGTATGAATTTTTAATTTTTATTATATAAAAAATAATGTGTTAGTTAAATTTAACATACTAATTCATTATTAAATATTAATTATGATTTAACAGAAATGTTTTTGTGGTTTTCTTAGCGTTACTTACCTTCCCCTTTTATAGAATATTGGAGAAGCAAGCCTATCAACCTCTATGTTTCTTCCTCCTATATTACTTTATTGTTTTTATTTTCATCAATGCCTCATTCCGTCATCTACATTGCATAATCATCTCTTGCTCATCTTCTACGTCTAATAAACAAACAAATTAATTATTTGATTTGAAACGACTATCTCTTTGTTTATATTTTTTAATTAGCAATTAATGTATAACAAACAAATTAATTATTTAGTTTGAAATGCTCGCTCTTAGTTTTTTTTTTTGTTTTCAATTTATATATGTTTGTTGTAACAAACTATTTGTCATTGGTATTATTATTTATCTATAAACTGCAGTTGGTTGATTTGGATAAGGAACTCAATTACTTAAGTATCAATCAGGTACTTAAGTATCAATCAGGGTTCGATCATGGGGGATGTAAATAGAGCAAACTGTATGGGGAGGTCTTCCCTTAATTGGGAGGGTTTGATCATTGGGGATGTAAATAGAGCAAGCTGTATGGGGAGGTCTTCCCTTAACTGGGTCTCTATAATATCCATGTCCGGATTAGTTAGCCAGTAGATCGGATTACTGATCGCGAAACAAAGAAATTTTTTTTATTTATAATAATTTTGCAGCACCACTTTGAAGTTTTTACAGCTAGTCCCGTGCCATTCTAGCCAAAGATTCATAGTAACCTTAATCTTACTTACTTGGATCAATCTCTTTTAGGAAGATAATTCCATGTCCTCATATTAGTTTGTATAATAAAAATGGTAGTGGATTTTCTTCCAGCTCCACCTCCAGCACCACCACCAACTTCATTTTTGGTGGTTGTTGAAACAAGTTACAACTGTGTTCAGTTCATGAGACACTAAACGGAGAAAATGGAGCATGAATGCCCGTTGGTTGCCTCTGCAACTTTGAAGGCTGTCATGACGTACGAAACATGGACTTTCAAGTGAGGGAACCCAGTTGTAGATGCTCTTGCTGACTACGCCTGGTTTCGATTCTGCAAATCTGGCTGACGATCTCTGTGAAGTTTTCTTTCCAAGAAGCTGGTTCTTCGACAGCTTCTGATTTTTGGAGCAGCTGCTGGTTGAGGCCTCACCGTTACTCTCCTTCAACTTCACACAGTATCTCAAAAAAAAAACAAAACAAAACAAAACAAAACAAAACAAAACAAACAGAACAGATCAAAAGTCAAATACATTTCTTTCTAGGTAGCATAAGTCTTGCTTTCCACCGCCTAGCCACCTGCTTACAAAGAAATTTCACCACCTACCTAACCCCAATGGCAGCCCACCTCCCCTACAACCTACGCCACCCTCAACCAGTAACCCCTGCCCAACCCCACATCGCCGCCCAATCCAGCAGAACCCAGCCCCATCTTACCGGCAACTACAGCAAAACACAACCCCCTTCCATTCTAAACCATAGGAAACAAAAAGCTTACTTCGAGAATTACCCTAGCTCCCATGATGCTTCAGCCATGCGTCGTGTGTTTGCTAAGTATGGGGTACATGGCTCGGTTTACACAGCCAAGAAGAGAAACGCCAAAAATCTGAATTTTGGTTTCATCACTCTTGATGGGACACTTCCCTTCCACGAAGCCCTTTACCGTCTAAATGCCGTATCCATTGGAAACATTCATTCAAGAGCTTTCAAAGCTAGGTATGACCAACGTACTGCCTTGGCCGAAAGCCCTGCTGCAACCCAGAATAAGCCCCAATATCAGACCAAGAAACCGCAGAAACCAACTTTTCGGGAATCTCCGAGAGGTGGCCGTTCGTATGCAGAAGTTGTTTCGAATAATCGGTCTACTTATAATGTGCTTGTAGACAACACCTTTTCAGAAGCGGAATGGATTACTCTTTCCTGTATTACGAAGGTTAATAGTTTGGCTTTAATTCCCAGACTCAAAGATATCATAATTGAATGGAATTTTGCTATCAAATTCATCGCTCCGTTGGGAGGTGATCACATGGTCATTGCCTTCTTCTCGAAGGATGCATTGGCAGCTTTTATTGAAAGTGATTGGCACTTTCTTAATGATATTATATCGGGTGTTTCGGTGTTTACATCAAACATTTCTCAGTCGGCATGCTTGGTTTATGTTGACTTCCTTGGTATTCCTTCGGCAATGATCACATTACCTTTAATTCAGCATCTTTCGGCTTTAATTGGTGGTCTTGTCCACGTGGATTTCGACTTTGATTCGCCTGAAAGATTAGATTTGGTATCATGCTTAATTTCATCACCACTTGGTTTTACCAACCATACATTCAGCCTTAAAATCAGCAATCATACTTACCCGATCCATGTCAACTTCAGACAAGCGATTGCTTGCAGTAACCACCACCATCGTACTTCTTCTCCCAGCTCAGAAACAAGTTCAGAACCAAGCTCAGAACCAGGCAGCTCACCCTCACTGCCAGCAGTGGCAGCAGATTCGGATAGTCGGTCAAATCACTTGAACAAGTGGTGGAGGAAGCAACAGCGACAACAACTCTACGATCAATTCTCACTGCCCGCGGAAACTGAAAACTGCCTCAGCAACTCTACGATCAATGCCAACCACACTTCAGACAACTCAGCTGGCAGCAATGACCCTAGTAATTCAAAACTAAATCAGACCTCTTCTGAACTAGACATTCGCAATATGAATAGAGTGTTTCTTTTGTCTCGCAAAACGCCAACAAATGATAATGGACAGGTCTTTGAGGTTGGTAAGAAGTTAAGAGTTTTTAATGAGAAGCATAGAGGAGTAATTTTGGCATCCATGGGCTTGGTAGGTACTTCTTAAGGGAGTCTACCATCGAGGTTTTATTGTTTTCTTTATGTCATTAAACTTATTTTGTTGAAATTGCCAAGGAGGTTTGCGGAATAGTTCGAAACAAAACTTTATTCGCAAATGTATTAATAAATTCAAAGCGAATGTGCTCATTTTAGTTAAGACTAAGACGAGCTTAATCCCGGACTATGTTGTTCGTAATTTTTGGGGGCATAATAATCATGACTTTTTCTTCGTTCCGTCTCATGGCTTCTCGAGTGGTTTACTTTTCTCTTAGAATTCGGCACTAATTCATGGTAGTGTAATTCAATCCTCAGAAAGATGGGTCTTATTCAAATTCACTTTAGCGCAAACCGAGCATCATATCATTGCTCTTTATGGTCCCACGAATGGTGATTCTTGAAACGCCTTATGGCATGAATTACTTCCTATCACTCAGGAATTGCAGAATTTATTAATATACGGAGACTTCAACGAGGTCCTTGCTGCCCCAGAAAGGTCCAGTGGCAGATCATCACCTTTCATGGTTGCATTCCAAGACTTTGTTCGTGAAGGAGAACTATTAGACCTTCCGTTACATGGCCGCGAGTATACTTGGTACAACTCCATCTCTTTTTCCTGCATAGATCGTGTTTTATCATCTTTGGGAAGCTCCGATTTATGGCCAAAAATGTCGATAAGCACCATAGATTCTGCTCTCTCGGATCACTTGCCTTTGATTTTTCATTCAACATTAGCCCCCCCCTTTGGACAACGCCTTTTCCACTCGTTAAATCTTTGGTAGGATAATAAGGATTTCTTTCCCTTTATTAAACAATCTTGGGCTGATATTAAAACTTCACATGGGAATTAAGGACATTGACACGGTGGTTCTCGACTTCACTTCCAATACCGCAATCCGGCCTCTAACTGTTGCAATATCTTCACAATTGCAGCAGCATAAACTGGAACTGCAGCAGCTATGCAATAGTTTGGAATGCCTCCGCCATCAACAATCAAGGGTCTCATGGACTCTTTTAGGGGATAACAACACTTCGTTTTTCCACCGGACGGCATCAGCCCACTACCGAAATAATCAGATTCTGCAACTAGAAGTTGACGGGAGATTAAACTCAAGAGTTGAGGAAATTACCAACGTGACACATAATTATTTCTCATCATTGTTTGCTGCTGCCCCCGACATTCCTTACTCACTCTGCCATTTGAACTTCAAAAGGGTTTTCGAAAGGAAAAATTTATCTTTAATTGAGCCTTTTTCAGAAGAGGAAGTGTGGAATTGCGTGCTGAAATGCGGAGAGAATAAATCACCAAGACCCGATGGCTTTAATTTCTTCTTCTACAAGCGATTTTGGGATGACCTTAAACCCGACATCATGGTCCTTATTCATGATTTTCATTCCTCTCACAAGCTGCCTTCGAGTATTAAGGGACCACATACGGTCATGATTCCGAAAAAACCAGGACCGCTACACTTTCCAAATTTAGGCCAATTGCTCTAATACATGGTGTTTATAAAATAGTGGCAAAGCTTTTAGCATCCAGGCTTCAACCGATTCTACCCCATCTAGTTTCGGATAATCAATTCGCCTTCATCAAAGGGCATAATATTCATGATTGCTCCTTCCTGGCCTCAGAGATTGTTAATTGTGTCCATTCATTGCGCCAATCTTGTCTCGTGCTGAAACTTGACTTTCACAAGGCCTTTGATAGTGTCTCATGGAAATTTATCAATGCGGTTCTCTCGAGAATGGGATTTGATAATAAATGGATCTCTTGGATCTCTAACTACAGAAAAGACTCGAACACATCGATCCTCATTAATGGCGTTCCGAGTGCTAAGATTAGATTACAAAGAGGAGTCAAACAATGTGATCCACTATCACTGTTTATGTTTGTCTTAGCAGCAGAGGGACTAAAACAGCTCGTAGACTCAAGCATCAATGAGGGATTAATTCCAAGCTTCAAACTAGAGCCTTCTCAAAGTGACATCTCGTTACTTCAATTCGTAGACGATACGCTATGTTTTCTTCCGGCCGATTCAACCGTAATTGCTCCTTTCATGCATATTTTGAAATGTTTTGAGCTGACTTCGGGTCTCAAAATAAACTATCACAAGAGCTCTCTCCTCGGAATTAATTGTTCGCAAACTTTGTTACAATCAAGTGCTACATCTCTCGGGTGTCGAATAGAAAATTTCCCAATCACGCCCCTCTCTACATTAATCGGTTGCCAATTGTATCTTGGGATCCATTAATTTTAAGGTTCAAGAAGCGGCTTTCAAATTGGAAAGGGAAATGCCTCTCTTTTGCGGGTAGACTTCTGCTAATTAAATCGGTAATGGCTTCTCTACCAATTTACTTCATGTCGCTGTTTCGATTGCCTTCCTTGATCAATGTTACTTTGACTAAATTAGCAAGGAATTTCTTATGGCGCGGTGACTCTAATTTGAATGGTATCTACAAAGTGAGTTGGGATACGATCAATTTGCCAATGTGTCTTGGGGGATTATATATTTGCAATTTTGAAATAGTAAATTGTAGCCTACTTTGTAAGTGGCTTTGGAAATTAAAAGATTATAATCATGATTCGTTATGGCACTCAATTTGCGTTGATGCACATGGATTCTTAACATGGAACGATATCAAGGAGGCGAATTCTTCAAAGTTGTTTCCAATTTGGAGGAACATTGTGACATGTTGCTTCCGTAAAACTGATTTTTGGGACTTTTTAATCACAAACATCCGTGTTTTAATAAGGAATGGAATTAATGCAGTTTTTTGGCATGATAATTGGACCTCAAACCAATCTCTTGCTTCCTTGTTCCCAGACCTTTTCGAGATCTGCAATATGAAGTCGTTCAGTGTTGAACGGGGCTGCCACTTTATTCTCTATGCCCGATGTATATCTAGGCCCTTCTGGAAGTGACCATTGCGCTTATCTCTTCGTGAACGTTGCGGGCTCCTCTGCGGCTGGATTTCAAGCTCAAACCCGTCACTTGTACAGCAGACACCATCAGCTCAAGCCCGCCTGGACCCTCAACAAATGTTGCCTGCTGTTATTCCAGCCGCAACATTCCAGTCCTGGATAATGCAACCAACTGCTAGTATAGCTACATCAACTCAATCATGGTTGCTACAATTCAGTCCCGCAACTGACAAAATGGTGTGGAGCCTCGGCAGCAACCATTCATTCACAGCAGCCTCCTTTTTCCGTGAATATTACAACACTCCTAGATGGCCAAAACCAGCTCTAGACTTCAATGTAATCTGGAGCGCATGTCTCTTACCGAAAATTAAGTTTTTCGCTTGGCTAGTTTTTCACAAACGGCTACCCACCCGTCAGTTCCTCCTATCTCGAGGCTGCAACTCCATTGCACATGCAACTTGCCCTTTTTGCAGCGAAACTGAGAGCCTCGACCATGTCTTATTGCTTTGCCCGAAGAGTGCTTGTGTTTAGCAAGATTGTCTGTCATGGCTGAACTTCCCAACTCCATTACCGTCGTCTTTGCTAAATTTTTTGGAGGTATGGCATAGCTTCTTTCGGCAAGGTTCAAGCAGTGACTTTGGGACCTCCCTTTGGTTCGTTATTACTTAGCTACTTTGGAGAAGAAGGAATCATTTTGTCTATGAAGGCACTCTTGACTCGGAAGACATCTTTAAAAATATCCACTTAAGCTGGTTTTTCTTTGTATGTAATAAGTGTTATATTTCCTTTACGATCTCGGATATCTTTATCAATCCGGGACTTCTAGTTTCTTTGTAGTCGAATAGTGTAACGTTTGAGCAATTCATGATTTGTGAATAGTTCTTTTATTAATAAAGAGGGGTAGGTGTTTTGTAGGCAAGCGAGCGCATCAACCTAGTTGGGATGCTCGCCCCGAAATTTTCACCTGCTCCAACCTTTTTCCGAAGGAGGGACACAATGTTCCTCCGGAGGTTTTAAAAAAAAATCATCTAGATGACATGTATATTTATTACTCATCATCTTCTATATCTTATAATGAACAACTTAATAATTTAGTCAAATTTGAAGCATTACATAGAGTGATGGGGCTGAACGAACAATTTTTATGAAAATAATGCTTCGGGATAGTATTTCAACGGGTTGTGAAGAATGGAGATGGAAAGCCGGGAAGTGGTTGTTGTCGAAGGTACTGAGGCAGACCATCCCTATCTTGATACGATAGCTCACATCCCGTTAGTACATAGACAAGTGGAAAATTTTGAGGGGCTGAATTTAGAAATCCAATTGTTCAAATAGAAAGTTGTCACTCCTTCTGGCTGGAATATAAATGTTGATATTCACCCAACCATCAAGAGCAATGGTGTAAGCTGGGCTGATTTAAGAGAGGAGGATGATAATTCTAGTAAAACAATCAAGTGAAAGAAGAGAAGTTGTCGGCAGAGTTTATCACTAAATGCGCGTATGAGCTCTTACGAATTCTATCATTGCTTCGACTTCCAATGAGCTCTTACGAATTCAATTATTGGTTCGACTTCCAAACTCACGGTATTCAGCTCTACAGGAAGCGTGTCTTCATGCAATATGATTGCGGTCATCCTACCACCTCTAATTGGAAGACGTTTTCTGTCCATAAAAAGAAAAATTTAACGGTTGGAACTAGGAAACAAGTTCAACGCGACCGTAGGAAACTAGAATAATATTTTTCTACATAACGAATTTACTGGTTACTTTGTTAGTTCATTGTGACTTTTTGCTGTATTTCTTTTTGGTTTTGTTTTGTTTTTCTTTTCTGTTGTTTTTCTTTTTTATTTAATAAAATTTAAACTGGATTTCCAGCTTCATTCAAAAATAAAATTGAAGCATAGTATAAATGATTACCTTGACATAAATGGATCACATCTAAATTTCAATTGGACGCTTGTATTAATTTATTACCCAAAGAGGCATATTCAATACTTTTTTTTTAATATTTGTTCTTTGCTAAACGGCTCTTCAATATTTTACAAATTAATGTGATTAAAAGTTGACTTGCAAAAGCTCACCAAAAAAGTATTTAGTTAATTTACGGACAAACTTAAAAAAAAAATATCTGGTTTCACGGATTTTAAAGGGGACTTGGGGAATTTTTAAGACGTTTGTCGTTTCAAAATAAATAATGACACAAAGGTTAAACTTGTCTATTTCAAAGTGAAATTTTGCGAGGTGGTTAATAAAAAAATAAATTTAAAAAACACGATATGCGGGTAACCGTTTCTTTTAAATAGGTCATTGTTTTTTTTTCTTTTTGTTGTAAAATGGTACTTGCAGTTTTAATAGTTATTGAAAAAATGATTCTTAATTTGAAATTCCATTAAGAAAAAGTGGTAGACTTTTCCATTTTGAACTATAATTTTGCAACTTTTATATATATAAAACTATAAATTTTAGGAATGTTGAATATGTTGAAATATATCCCGTACCACTAAAATCTTCAAGGAAGAAATAATTTTTTTTCTTTTTTTTTTCAGTGTACGAAACCACTTGCAACCTTTTTCTAATAAAAATTTCACAAGAAATTTTATGCAATATGATCAAACCGGGTACCATGTTTTTTAAGTTTACCCTGATAAAAATAAAAATACTCTGCAATTTAAATTTTTTTTTTGAAAAGTACAAATTATCTTATATTATGCTATATTTAAATTTGGTTGAATGCTCAAGGATCTTTTGAATATGGCCCTAAATGTCCATTTACCCCATAAAGTTTCAAACAGTTTCCTGAATTTGCAAAAAGTCACATCTAACATTGCTTCCTCTCTAGCCAGAAGATGATGATTGGTATTAAGGTGAAACATTGGTGCACTTTTTGGAAGTTTAGTGGCTTATTTTTAACTTTAGAAATTTCAAGGAGTAAGTGATCGTTGATGAGTGTCAAGACCATAAAAAAATATGTTCCCGCTTAGAAACTCCCTCTTACTTTTGATGGAGAGTAGACTTCGCGCCTCAGTCACCTTCTTACTTACCTTCACTCAATGGATCAAAGAGCTCACCATTGAATGAAAATAATAATAATTAGAAAAGCCCAAATCCTAACTAAAAGGTAGTGAGACATCTAGTAGGCGTTAGATTGTCACTCCCTAGTCTCAACAAGACTACTTACTCCTCTTCAAGTACGTTTACGGATTCAAGAACTTGATATAACAATAAATCACAAGACTTGATGATTGATCAGATCAACAGTGAGACCAACAAATCTACACCGAGATTGACAAATAATAAGTCACCTTGTGAATTATTGTAATAAGGATTGGTCCACACACTAATTAAACTAGGCCTTTACCCTTACTCTCTGTTTTAAAAGGCGGTCAAAGCGACCGCTTAGGTGAAGTTTTTTAGAATACCACCCTGATTTTATATAATCGGGAGGTCAATGAGAAAAATCTCGTCAAAATTCTGAAAAGCGTTATAAAAAACCAGAAAAGTGTTGCTAAAGCCTAAGAAACGTAGTCAAACTCCAAAAAATGTTGCTGCACGAATTTTTAATTTTTATTATATAAAAAATTATGTGTTAGTTAAATTTAATATACTAATTCATTATTAAATATTAATTATTAAATATTAAATATTAATTATGTGTTAGTTAAATTTAATATACTAATTCATTATTAAATATTAATTATTTTAAAATATTAATACATCTAGTCCCCGCTTAGGTTCCGATTAATCCTCGATTAAGCCCGTCTAGGCCTCCGATTGCTTAAGCTATCATGCGACCAAGGATATAGATTTAGAAAACAATTTGTAGGGGCGATTTGAATCATTATGGAGAAGAAAAAAGACTTCATTAATATAAAACATTATTGTGGATACATATAGGCGGCACAGATGACCACGCACGATAAACACACAAAATAAATTGCACAAAAACAAAAGATAAAAAGAGAATGCAGATGGGCAAACAGCTAGGGCAAAGAAATAGGAATTGTAGAGAGCTTATTTGGAAACCATGATGATGATGAAGCCCAGCCTTTATTCAATTAAGACAACACAAAACAAACACAAGGAGGAGGCGGCCGTGACTGTCGTTAAGTGGACATGTAGATGACAAGAGCAATATCACGTTTAACACCGCTGACATTGGTGACGACTTTCTTGCTATGATCTTGATTGCGCAACTCAACAGGGTTGGTGAAATTTCCAGAAGGATCAGCTCCCTGGATTGGTTCAGAAAGTAGAGACCAATTGTCTTGGTAGGTAACAGTGTCATAGGATGGTGTGTAGCCATAAAAAAATCGGGTAGAAATATAGTTTTTTCGATTCCTAAACTGATACCAAGTCTGGATACATTATTATAATGGGAAGAAACATTGGGCAGTATTTCACCGTGTATGAATGAAAATGTGAGCTTGTGAATCTAGCGGTGCATCACTTAGGAAGAATGAATGACCATAATTGGTATTTTCATCATAAGCATATCCAATAATAGTTGTATTATAAACAGTTAAGGCTAATGTGATTGAGAATTCTGAGTCATCATTAGTCAACTCCACCAGAACATACTTGTTCGTCTCAGTTAAGTCTGATTCTTTTGGCATTATTGGTAATCTATGGTGTTAATAAGGTCAAATAATGACAGGCGCGTGCACTCCCTCCAAAACTCCCAGGCGGATTATATCCGCCTATAGAAGTGATAGATATTATGTCAAGGCTGGGAATGTTTCTGCCAATCTAGACGGGTCTAATCCGCCCCGAGAGTAAAGCCACGGTAATCATCCATGTGGATTGAATCTACCCCGAATTTGGAAGAGACAAATTCTTACCCAATCTCAAAGAAGTGTCCAGGCGGCAATCAAGCTAAGGCGGCTATCAACTGGATAAAGATCTATTCAAACTAGAACTCTGGTTGATTCACACTTTGGATCAGACGAGGGGGCATTCAAGGAATATAAAAGGACCCTTTGGATCACCACGCAGAGGTATGTAAGCTGAAAACACTAAACTCTCCCTACTTCCTCTTTTAAATCCTATCTAACTTAAGCATCGAAGAGGCTACACCGATCACTCGGCTAGTCCCTATAGCAACGGTTTTTGTCTTGCAAGAACCATCAGACCACGTTAAAAAGGAGCGTTTGGAGTCAACTTCAATAAGAGAATTAGCGCGTGGAACCACGTTCCAGGTTTAATTTAACATTGGTGCAGTAAGCGTGGACTGAATTTACTTGCTCAGGCTAGAATCTCAGTTCACACGAACATTTTGATAATCGGAAAATTTCAGTTCCTAGTCAATATCAGATGGCTCACAACGGAACAAGCAATTATCCCTCAACTACAGGGATAAATGTCACGGGGGCACCGCCGCCTAAGGCTGGCGAATGCCCCCAAGGTGACGGACCCATGGGAGGAGATAACCCACTCCTCCAGTTGCAGCAAAAATACAAAATTACCCTAGAAAAAATGGAGGCGTATCGGAAATCAGTTGTCCAGACGTACATCTCTTCCGGTGTGATGTACGGAGATCTGAGCAAGGTTGGTTTGATCATATCCAGGCGGAACACAGTACCGCTTCGTAACTTGATTGATGACTTTGATAGCGCGTCGTAAGGGCTTATGCCACCCCACCTCTACGACAACAACCAGCAACCTGTCACGCCCATCATTCCTCATAAAATTTTGAAGATCGCTTCCACCACACTCTCGATAACCTCGGATATCATAACCACGCAACCCATGGAACTGAACTCAATTGAGCAGTCAACACAGTTATCATTAGTCCATGGATTAGTTTCGGCAATGAAGAATGGTCAGATTCCGCCTGGAGACATAGGGCCAACGTTGGCCGCCATCCAAGGGTTAGGAACAGGCAAGTAGCCTGAACCAATCCTGAAAGCCAGAAATCTAAAGTTGGCTGTTGAGCCAGAAAGTGAAGAGAAGGATGACCCGGAATTTGAAAAGAAAGCCAATAAGGCTTTTACAAAATTGGATGTCCCTTACCAGGAGGCAACATCGAGAATTAACTTTTCGCCATTCAAGAAAAACATTCTTGATCAAACCTTACCGAGGCTCATCTACATACCTACTTTCGACAAGTACACAGGAAAAGACGATCTTAATTATCACTCTGCTAACTTTAAGAATCGAATTGAAATGGCCGGGGGGCCACAGAAGCATATATATGTCGATACTTCTCGGCCATGCTAGGTGGATCAGCGGCTCGATGGTTCACCTCACTACCCCCTAACTCCATAGGAAGCTGGGATAAGCTCAGTGATGCATTCTGCAAGCATTTTTTGGGTTCTGCCCCAACCGGGCTGGTAACGAGTTTACACGAAATTGTGTAGGGCCTAGAAGAAAGTCTTCGTGATTAATACAACCGTTTCAATGAAGCTTTCCTGGAAGTAAGAGACTTAGATTTCAGTATCGCCAAAGAGGCAATGCTAAAGGGCACGCATAGCAGAGACCTTAGGAATGCGATCCTTACTAGACATCCTAAAAGCCTGCAACAAATGCTTGGCATGGCCAAGGACCTGATACCAGCAGATGAAATAAATTTCAATCGAAGAAAAGAAGGTTGGGGCAGAGAAGCAAAGAGAGAGGATAGATAAAGATTTGATGATAGAAGGCAGAAAGGATGAGGCGGATATCTTAATCGAGAAGAAGACCGCCCCAGGTTGAATGCATCTTTGAGCCAGATACTAGTGGCAATAAAAAAGACTCCAGAAAAAAAACATCTGATTCCCAAAAATTCTTGAGGGAGTCTCCTTGGAGCGGGATTTGAACAAGTATTGTGATTACCACAAGGCCAGGGGTCATCACACTGATGACTGCAGATCTCTAGCTGACATAGTACACGAGTTGATCAAA
Organism: Euphorbia schlechtendalii; assembly: GCA_949673415.1. NCBI lineage: Eukaryota > Viridiplantae > Streptophyta > Magnoliopsida > Malpighiales > Euphorbiaceae > Euphorbia > Euphorbia schlechtendalii. The sequence goes on along the minus strand of CATIWQ010073596.1, from coordinate 3,852 downwards.
GTTGGGAAATTTAGCTAATCTGTAAAAGGAATCACTAAAAGACATGAAAGAAAAGAAGGAAGCAAAGACGAGAGGGAAGAAGACTAGAATAAAAGGTCCGGTGGTACAAAAGGAGTTATCACGGTGATCGCAGGAGGACCAGAATTCGAGTACCCAAAAAGAAAGCTAGAGGCTCAACCAGCAGGAAGAGAAATGTCAATGGCGAGGTGAAAATCCTGAAACCATTCAAGAGGGATTCTCTAGTCGAAAAGCAGGGCGCTGACCCCATGGTCATAGAAGAAATAATGGAGAATTTCATAGTAAGAAGAATCCTTCTAGACACGGGCAGCTCGGTGAATATTGTCACCAAAAGTGTTGTGGAGAAGTTAGGAGTGCACCACTCCCGGATTCGAGTCGGAAGTTCGCCCCTCATTAGGATTAACGGCCAACCCATACAATCCTTGGGCAAGGTTACGTTAGAAGTGGAAATGGGAAGCCTCCAACATAAGTTCCGCAGAAAAATAGAGTTCACCATCACTGACATCTTGGTGGGATTCAATGTTATATTGGGTAGGCCCTTTCAAACTAAAACCCTTATGCTCATCTCCCCAATGGACTTGGTATTTCACATACCAACTACCAAAGGGATTGCGGTAGTAATTGGCAACCCCCAAGTAGCTCAGGAGGCATACCTGGCCTCATTGCACAGAGAATCACTCCTGGTGGAAGAAGAGTTGGAGGCAGATCGGTCGGAGAAAATTGAGGCGGTTGAAGAGTTGGAAGAACTCAAAGTTGGTCTAGAACGTTGGCTTAAAATCAGGAAGAGCCTCTGCAACGATGCAAAGGCAGAAGTAATTTGCTCCCTCACTGATCAGCAACATGTTTTCTCATGGTCATCTGAAGACCTCGTAGGTGTTAAACCTGAAGTCATTCAACACAAGTTAAACTTAAACCCAAGCGCCGAGTCGGTTATTCAAAAGAAACGGTAGCATGCACTTGAGAGACAGAGAGCCATTGAAGAAGAGGTAAGTAAACTCTTAAAGGCTAGACACATTAGAGAGGTTCTTTATCCGACTTGGTTATCCAATGTTGTGCTGGTAAAAAAACCAAGTGGAGCCTACAAAATGTGCATGGACTTCACTGATGTAAACAAAGCCACTCCAAAAGATGCCTACCCACTCTTAAGCATGGATCAGTTAGCGGACGCAACAGTAGGCTATGCAGTTTATTCGTTGTTAGATGTAAAGTGTGGATATAACAAAATACCCATGCACCCTGCCGATGAAGAAAAGGCATCCTTCATAACTCATGAAGGCACCTATTGCTACACAATCATGCCTTTTGGTTTGAAGAATGCAGGAGCAACGTATCAAAGGCTGATCAATGAGATGTTCTGAGACGAGATAGGGAAGTTGTGAGCACGGGATTTTGAACCAACTCGTGCGTTCAATGATGACGGCTTTTCGGGAAATTTGTCCTCGAATCACACGATTTTCGACCATCCGACGATCTTCAAATGAGAATCCTCCTCGGACGTTTTAAATTATTTAACTAAAAATAATAAAAAATAAATAAAAAATATATATAAATAAAATAAATAAAAAAATGAAGGAGACGTTATCCCGTTCGAGAGGGAGCCTCGCGCGAGGCCCCGCGATGCCTCGCGAAGGCCGCGGGAAGCCTCGCGAGGGACCCTCGCGGCAGGCCCCGTGAGGCCTCGCTAGGGACCCTCGCGAGAGACCCTCAAGCGAGGCCGTGTGAGGGAGCCTCGCGGGATGCCCCGCGAGGCCTCGCGCAGGCCGCGCGAGGGACCCTCGCGCGAGGCCGCGCGAGACCCCTCGCTCGCGAGGCTCTATGTTTTGGAATTTCGGGACTTTTTTATCTATAAATGGTCGGGTCTTTTTCAGTAAACGGGGCCGAAGATTCAGAGAGAAAAATCCTCTTTCAGAACAAAAAAAAATAAAAACAATATTCCTCACTTTCTTTTAACTTTTTCTCGGATCAAAAACACTTTTGGATCTTGAATTTCTTAATCTTTTTATAAAATTTCTTCATTTTTTCTTCTTGAATCCTCAGATATTCTCGGGTCTAAAACCAATTTAGAACCTGAGTCTGATTATCTTTTGGATAAATAAACACGTTATTTTCCAATTAAAATTACACTAAAATCCCAAGAATTAAACGAAGATTTTTAGACTTTTCATTTTCACATTAAATCACCTAAACTACAAAAATGAACGAGGAACGCTCCCGGGGATCGAACGGACACGCCGAAGTGGATTCACGCTAAAAGGGTAAAGCCTCTGAGTTCCTAGAGCTGCAAATTCCATGTTCATCTTCTTTTCTTCTTTTTAATTTTTATTTTTATTTTTGACCTAGGAATTATTTTTATTTCTTGTTATTGTAAATAATTTTGTAATTCTCTTCTTCTTTTATTTCTTTTTAATCTTTGTATTAGAATACCCCAACGAAGGGAATTAAAATTATTCCCGGATAACAGACCTCACCACTTGCCATGCGGTCATTTTCATTAATTAACATTGACCAACATACGTGTAAATAAAAATGAACTGTTTTTATGTAAATTAACTACTTTTAAATCTTCGATATTTTTAAGTAGGCCACGTGGGCCTCGCTAAAACCAAATCGAGCATACGTGATATATCCCCTATGCTAAACTTTGTGGATGCAGGTTAGATGTATGTTTAGGATTTATTTTCCTTCGGGTATTGCACATATTTTTCGAGGAAATGCAATTAATAGGGTAGCGGGTGGTTGCATCCCCCTATTTTTTTAAGCCTTGTAATTTTATGTTTCGCATTTACTTTCCGCAGTTACTTACAGTTTTGTGGATGGTTTATTTTTCCGCTTTGTTAATGATTTATTATTTCGCAATGTGTGAATCATGCATTTAACTCCTAAAAACGACCTAAGTGCGAATATGCATGATTAAAAGAAAACGGTTTTCTGTAGATATAATATAATGTGATCACTTAAGAAATAAGCAACTTATCCCGGACCCGAATCCTGTGCCTTGGTGGGCCGTCCCCCGGACGTTAAGCCTCACAGGACTCTAATTCCTAGAAAGAGCTAATCCAGGTGGCGACTCCACACTGAGAGACGGTGGATTCGGGTTCGAACAAATCTTAAACGTTTTTCGCCTTTCTCTCTTTCAACCTTTTTCTCCCGGGTCCCCGACCCGGTGCTTTTTCTTCTTCTTCCTTTTTTTCAAACACCCAGGTGGACCACGCCTATGAACCCCGCGCGCTCTTGGCCCACAGCTCCGTGTCGCCCGCTCATAGTGGTGACTCCGCTGGGGATTTTTCTAAAACTTATTTTTCAAAAGGTTTTAGTTTTTGGATAAGTGCCGAAAATTATTGATCACATTATTCTGTTTTCTTTTAATTTTAACATATTCATTATAATGCATTGCAGTAGAAGGGATTAGCCCATAAGTTTAAGGTACCCCTATTACCACGAAGCTTTCTCTTGTACTAATCTACCTCCCTGAGAAAAGATAGTATTTGGGCGAGTGGAGCACTTGTTGCCATACTACATGTACCTCCCTCGTTAGAGGCTTGGAGTGTATTTTAGCGCAACAAGAACCTTCTACATCAGCAACCCATCAGTAACCTTCATGTAAATAAACCATAGGCATTTTCCCTAGGGTGTTACCCAAACACGTGATCATGCATTTTATTTTCTGCAGGTACGCTCCTTAGTATCTTCATGGTACTAAGATGAACCAAACTTAGGATAGAGACTAGCCAAAAACCCTACACGCAGGAGTTATATGGTTGGAAGTTTGGATGTTGCATACTATGTGCTACTTGTATACTACTTTCAATTCGTCATTGTACAAATGTCATACTA
>CATIWQ010073566.1:0-17851 GCA_949673415.1 Euphorbia schlechtendalii | reverse complement strand
AAAATAACCAAATCATTCTTTAGATAGCCACATATGGTAGTTGTCTTCATTTCATTAGGGTACGTCACAATTTGACCTCCTCATCCCATGAGACCTAGTCATAGGACGAAACCTCAAACCATTGACCTATTACCACACAGGCAGCTTAATCACCTCACTTACACCACTCATGTTACTATGTCACACAAACATTATACAAATCTCAAATTCAACCCTCATTGTTGGATTTTCATTTCCATAGGTTTTCATTTTTACCTAATGACTAACTTGTTTGTTTCAAATAGATTGACATACATGCTATTCACATCATGGCATGCTAACCCATTGTGAATGCATCCATATCATTAAAAATCTCATGCACTACCCACATCATGAGTCATATCATGAATCTTACATGCACGGTCTAATATTCTGCTTGTGTATCAAAGGGGCTTGGAAGAGGCTGGCTCACCGCCTGGTCCGCGTTTCCCCAATTGTGGCCAATCTGGAGGGGTTTCAATACACTGACTCAAGTGAGGACTCTGGTTCAGACTCAGATTCGGTTCAACGCACGTCAATCATGGCCAATCCGTAAGAAGAAGATGCGGGGGAAGATCACCCTATCCTAACAGGATAAAATTCTCAGCAATCGTCGGTGAGCATCGAGATTGCAGCTGCCCTGATAGCCTTTGCCAACAGCGAACAGCTAGCATCGCTCATTCGTCAACATGTCGGGAGAGCCCAGAATGCAGTGCCCAGCCCGGAGGTCACCCTTAACAATGTCAATCCGATAGGGGGACATCCTACTACCTTTCATTAGTTTGGGGTGGGACAAAGTCAACTGAACCAGAATCCATTCTTCCCTGGACAAACTGTCCAGCTCGCATTCTCACTAGGGCCTTTCTACCATGGAATGTCCCAACAGCCTATTCCCACTTGGAGTACGTCGGTTACCTCACAATTCAAGGTACCTCAATTATCCCATTTTGCGGCATATCCCCAGGGGCAATATGGCTCTTATCTAAGCGCAGGGGATGCCATCCTCCAACAACTTGGCATGGCGGAACTATGGCAACAATTCTTGGCCATTTACGGTGGCCACCTAAGGAACACGTACCCTACACAACCAATAGTTGGGGATGAAGACAGCTTGCCCTCGAACTTCGCAATGCTGTAGTTTGAGAAGTACGTAGGATCTGGCGACCCGCGAGCTCACTTGACACATTATCATACTGTGATGAGAGCATTAAGGGTCAGCGATCGAATGATGGCTAAGCTCTTCATCGTCACCTTAGGCCACCCCGTCAACGAATGGTACATCCACCTTCTGCTGGACATAGCTACCAATTGGAATAGCCTCGCTCAAGCTATGCTGGAGCATTATGGTTTCAACTCTCAGATGGAAACCAAATGCAACATCTAGAGGCTATAAGGCAAAGGCAGGGTGAGAGCTTTAAATCCTACTATGCACACTGGATGGCCACACAAGTCAGGCTTAGGGCTCGCTTGACTCTACCAGAGATGATAACCAAGCTGCTGGACGGTGCACTGCCATCATACAGGAACAAGTTTGGGTTAGACATCTTCTCGAGCTACCAAGAAGTGTTTGAGAAGACGGTTAGGATGGAGCACTTCGAATCCATTGATACATTTGGAGGGGACTAGCATGAGGGATTATTATGTAATAAATTAGCTTTCAGCTACTTTTCCCATAAGGCTTTTGAATTAGTCTGAATAAATTAAACTTTGCTTATTTGCTTGATATTTTATCAATGACATCACGCATTATCATAAACATATTCATAATGTTTTTAACATGTGTGATACATCATTAATTTGGGTATAAATGGATTTCCCACAATAAATTCAAATGATTTGACTCTTGAAAAAAGGTGAGAGATAAATAAATGTACTTAGACAACGTATGATAGCAATTGCCTCATTATACAAGGAGGAAAGTTCAATGGAAAGATCTCCAAGCATGAAACGTCCATTGACTCACGCAAAGATCAAAAGGATCGGAGCTAGAATAAGGCCAAAAATGTCGACCAAGCAAGTTGAGGCCAAACAACTGGTGCAATGTCGCAAAGAAGGAGTCAGATCGTTGAGCACGTCAACAACTCCATCACACGGCTCACCACCATTTGTGGGGCAATCAAACAACCGATGCAATATCACAAAGAAGGAGACAAATCGTTGAACATGTTAACAACTCCATCACAGCCATTCACAAGACCAAATAACCGGCGCAACATCATAAAGAAGGAGTCAGATCGTTGAATACGTCAACAACTCCACCACCACCATTCATGAGATCGAACAACCGGTGCAATGCCATAAAGAAGGAGTCGGATTGTTGAGCACGTCAACAACTCCATCACATGGATCACCACAATTCATGGAAAAATCAAGCAAAGGTCAAAGTAAAATGAATCTCCCCTAAAGTACGAAGGACAATACTAAAGATAAAAAGGAGCCGGATTGTTGAACACATCAACAACTCCTTCGCATGACATACTACTATTTACAATCATTACACCATCAAAGGAAACGCCAATGATCAAGACTCATCACATACACTTCAAGCCAGCAAAGCGACGCAAGCACCAACCAATAGGTCAGAAATGCTAAATGAGATAACAAATGAAGTCGTGGACATGAACGGTGACTGATCTACCAAATCAACCAAATCTTACACAATTGCTATCACGCATAGGTGAAAGAAATAAATCTCTAAAAGCAGTACGAACAAAAAAAGAATAAATTTGTAATCAGCCGATCAATTAACACTCGGTTAGTTGAGAAAAAATTAGGGCTTCTTTTCAAACCACAAAAAGAATAGTCCGCTGAGTTGAAAACCTGAAAAGGGTAACTCAGGCAAAACTTAGAACACCGAGAGAACAACATTGGTTAGAAAACCTAAAAAGGCTAATTGATGACAGGAGTCAAATCATTTGAAACATTTATACCCCTGTTAAGTTCATCAATGAATTGTCATTTTTGCTGAATCTTTATGCATATGCTTATCTTGATTGCTTGCATGTCAATGGTATAATGTCGCAAGTAAACATCCAAAAAAAATGAAAAAATAAAATAAAGAAAAATGAGTCTGCTGGATTGAAAACCTGAAAAGGCGATCAGGTAAAAATAAAGACTAGGTTCGATAGATTGAAAACCCGCAAGGTTGATCTATGCAAAACTTAGGACCATAGAAATATCAGGCTCATCACTTCTTCCTCAGAATGGTACAAGACATCACATACCTTCAACACTTCAGGAAAACGGCTTCCAACCGATCATCGCCAACACAATGCGGGATCAACGACTCATCCAGACTTTCCTCAAATCAGATCCAAGCTATGAACTCGAATCTGATACAACAAACCCATGGCCATCGCTTTGAGGAAGTCATCAATGGAATCCCCAACAAGACAAACCCTAGGGGCAACCATACACCAGCACAAGAGAAAGCTCCTAAATGGATGAAGCCCACGATGCCTACATACATCATATGATAAATATTGTTCATGCATAAAAACATGCATTACATTCACATCATAATATTTTCAGGTAAAGACGATGCCAAGCTGGGGCAACACTATCCCGATAAACAAGAACCTCCACCTCCACATGAGGAACCCACAAGCAAGATGAAGGCACACTTAAGCCTAAAAATCAACATTGCAAAAGCCTCCTAAACAACGGAGAGGTTTTCGGGACACCCCCGAATTTCTTATTAAACTCATTTATTCCTCATGTTTTAATTTTTGATTGAAGGGGAAAAAATTTTTGCTTCGCACAGACTCAATCAAATAATTAAAACATGCATCATAAAATATATTAACATTATACTTTTCTCTGACTTGTCATAGGAAACAAATCAGAGATACCGTTGAAATAGATTCAGGCACCTATCTACAATCATAACAAGGGGCACACAATGATTACAACCGAAGAATGGAACGGTTGCCGACCACCAAAGGGACGCTGCAGAAAGAAAAGGTCGACCCACCCACAAGGGGCATTAAGCACCAAGGGATTCTGAAGAAGGAAACGGACAACCCTATGAAGACACAATGCCAGAAAGGAAGGCCCATCTCATCAACAATCAGGGATAAAGAAATCACCATCGCACCGGTTAGGTATATTCTCAATCCCTCCGCTCTTTTCGTGTGATAATACTGGTTATACAACCAGCAATTATCACACGAGGGGCAGCTGTGAGCACGGGATTTTGTACTAGCTCGCGCGTTCAATGATGATGGCTTTTCGGGATATTTATCCTCAAATCACACAATTTTTGAATGTCCGACGATCTTCAAATGGGAGTTCTCCTCGTCAAAAATAATGTTTGGGACCCTAAATAAATATTTAGGACAATAGAAAATATTTAAAAGCCTCAAAATGAAAATTTAAGGACTTAAAATATTTTTAAGGGACATAAATAATTTTTTTAAGGGTCCAAAATAATTTAATTGGGTTATTTGGAAATCTAGGTATATATAAATTTGTATATATATAAATAAATATAATAATATAATAATATATATATATATATATATATATATAATAATTAATTAATTAAAAAAAAAGAAAGCACTGCTTGTGTGGTCCAAAGAAATCCCAAAATTGGGATTTCTTGAGGGTGGCACACCCTCGCTAAAGAGTATAGCGAGGGTGGCATGGCAAGGGTGTACCCTCGTTGAGCTCTTCGAAGAGGGTGTACCCTCGCTGAGCTATTCGACGAGGTGTACCCTCGCTGAGCTCTTCGATGAGGGTGGCACATAGGGATGTCAACGGGTCGGGTTCAGTACGGGTAGTGCAACCCCCATTCCGCACCCAATACTTTTCGGGTGCGGGTTCGGGTATTCCCCATTTAGTGTTTTGGGGATTTTTTCACACCCATTACGCACCCGCGCGGGTTTCTACGGGTATCGGATAATCCCCGCCCAACAATAAAATTTCAAATAATGAAATTTTATATACACAAACATTATTCATTTCCATATTATAATGTTAAACCGTAAATAGTGAAATATTCTTTATTTTAAGCACTCACTAGATAAGGAACAAATATTTCTCCAAAATCCAATCTTGATGTGATAGCCATAGGGGAAAAAGATCCCACAAAACAAATGTTTTAAAAAAAGAAAACTCACATTACAAATGTTCGAAATTATCACCAAAAATATAAAATATCAAATTGAAATCTTTCTAATAACTTTGCTTCGAACTTAATAATTCTGAAACTCAATCATTTAGCAACTTTTGTTTTTGCTTCCTTGCCTTTGTTTCCATTATCAATCTACAATATAAAAAGTAAATATTAGATGCATCAAACATTTATAAAAAAAATAAAACAACACAACTTAAATAGCTACCTGAAGTGAATCCATGTCTTTGTTGATGATGCTCCAAAGCAACAAACCATCACTAGTAATAGATTCAGAATCTAAATATACAATCATTCTTTTAATTAGAACATCCCATATATCAATTTATACTATAAATTCATATAAACATTATTATAATACCTTTTACTTCAACATGTAACCAACTTTTCATGCACATTAAAGCCTCCACCATATCAGATTTAAGATTGCTACAAGATTCACTTATAACTCTCCCACCAGCAGAGAAAGCAGATTCCGAAACCACAATTGACATGGGAATTGCAAATACGTCCCTAGATAACAATCACAATGTTGGATATTTAAGGCATGTTTTCCAATAAGCAAGTAAATCAAATTCTCCTTTTAGTGCCAACAAACACTCCTCCAAATAATGATCAAATTCAACACCAATATTTTCAATAGATTTTTCATCAGTAGCAACAAAGTCCTCAAAACTTCTTATTTGATTTTTTTCAAGTGAAAAATCAGTAGAATCAAGAGCATTTCCAACAATCATGTCTGAACCTAAATTGGTAACTTCCTTATTATAAACTTTTGAATACTCAGCCACTAACTTATAACAAGCAGTCTTAATTCTTTCCATCTAAACCTTCACAATTATATCACCGTGAAGAATGGGAAGATAATATTGCAATACCTTGAGCTTATACCTAGGATCTAGTACTATTTCTAAACTCAAAAAAAAAAATTAAAATCAGCCCAATACTTGTCGAATTTTTCTATCATTTTCACTGCCATGTCTCTAATATAATTCAAATTAGATGTGCTCCATTGCCTCAAACTCACTCTAATTTCACAAATTTTAGGAAGAAAAAGATTTGACGTAGGATAATTAGTCCCTGAAAAAAGTTCAGTGGCATCACAAAAAAATTTTCAATTTTTCACAAATATTTTTTGCAATATCCCAATCTTCTTTTGATGGACAACAAGTGAAAGCTTTATCTCTTTTTTCCAAACACATAAAAACCCCTTTGTAGGAAATAGCAACATCAAGCATATGATATGTTGAATTCCATCTAGTCTTACAATCTAATGCTATCTTTTTTGTCAAATGAATCTTTAGTTGTTTAGTCGCTTCTCCAACTTTTCATATCTCTTAGGTGTCATAGTCCAAAAAGAAACACTATTGCGAACATCTTCAACAAATTGATCAATAATCTCTAACCCATCCTGAACTATGAGATTCAAAATATGAGCCGAACAACGAACATGTAATCATTTTCCACCCAACCAAAGAGAATTAGGGGACAACTTACTACTAAGTAAAGGGATCATTACATCATTGGTTGAACAATTATCTACGGTCAGAGCTGAAATCTTATGATCAATATTCCAACCCATCAAACTATCAAAAAGCGCAGTTGAAAGTACAACAGCAGTATGCGGACACTCCACGTGCAAGAACCTAATCACAAATAAGAAAAGAGAAGTTACATTAAAATAAATGTACCGTATTTGAAATAAACAATTTTTTCATGTGCTAAAAATCTAATCACGGATTAATAATGTTAACTTACAATACTAAAAAAAATTCAAAATGTTTATTGAGTCAAACTTTTACAGAGATTCAAATTTTAAATAAAACAATCATAAATAACAGTCTATTACATATGTATATACTATATTTATAATAAAAAAATTTCTATAATAAGAAATTTACTACTGTATTAATTATTTGACTATAATTATAAATAACTAATTAAAGCATTCAATATTTACCTCATTATTTTGTTTTGTAAAGTCCATGACTCAACCATAAAATGAACCGTTAGTACCATACACCCCTTGTTTTTATGTGTAGCAGTCCACATATCAGTTGTAATGGCAATTTTACTATCATTATTATCAAGCAAATTCTATAAATTCTTGCTCATATTCTCATACACCTTCAAAATGTCACTTCTCTCAGTATTGCGAGTAACAGTTTTGAATTTTGGACAAACTACACTTATAAATCTACGAAACCAATAATGTTCCACCATTACCAATGGGTACTCATGAAATGCAATCATACATGCCAACTCCCTTCTCGCAATTTCTTCATCATATTCCCAATTTGCAAACGACTTACTTTTATTATCAAATTTAGTCCCTAGTAGGCCTTGCTTTAAGTCATGCGACGTTTTAGTTATACATTTGTTGGAGTGGGAGGTTCCATCCCTTGACTCCCCACAAAGTTTCTTATTGCAATACTTGCATATTGCCTTCCACTTGCCATCAATTTTTTGCCTTTTAAAGTGAGCCCAAACTTCGAATCTTTGACCTCGTTTAGCTGACTAGTTCAACTCTTCACAATCTTTTGTTTGAATTTCTTTATCTAGTGAAACTGATGTTGACCCCTTTTCTGCAACAGGTTGATTGTTATTAACAGTAGCTTCAGTGAGCCCGGTTTAATTTTGTCCTGAATTTCTATAAATTCGGAACTTTTTTGGATTGAAGGGGGCTCGAAAATTCAGAGAAAAATCCTCTTTTTCAAATAAAAATATACAAACAATAATTTCTTACTTTCTTCTATTTTTTTCTTGGATCCAAAACACATTTGGATCCGAAATCTCTTCATCTTTTTATCAAAATTCTTCATGTATTTCTACTTAAATCCTCAAATATTTTCGGGTCTAAAACAAATTTAGAACACTAGTCTGATAATTTTTTGGATAAATAAACACGTATTTTCCAATTAAATTACACTAAAATTCCAAGAATTAAACGAAGATTTTTTGGACTTTTACAACAACAATTTCACCTAAAACAAAGGACGAGGAGGACTTCCAAAGGCCGAACAAATACGCCGAAGTGGATTCATACCGAAAGGGTAAGCCTCTGAGTTCTTAGAGCTGCTTTATCTCGTGTTTCCAATATTATTCTACATGTGAACCTAGGAATATTTTTATTTATTTTATTATGTAAATAATGTTGTAATTCTCTTCTTCATCTTTATTTCTTTTTTTTATTATTTTATTATTATTCTTATGTTAGAATACCCCCACGAAGGGAATAAAATATATTCTCGGATAACAGACCTCACCATTTTCCATGCGGTCATTTTCACTAATAAAATTGACCAACATACGTGTAAATAAAAATGAACTATTTTTATTTAAATTAACAACTTTAAACTCTTTGATGTTTTAATTAGGCTACACGGGCCTCGCTAAAATCAAATCGAACATATGTGATATCTCTTGTGCTAACCTTTATGGATGAAGGTTAGATGTATGTTTAGGATTTTAATTTTCCTTCGGGTATCGCATTTTCATTTTTTTAGGAAATGTAATTAATAGGGTAGCGGGCGGTTGCATCTCCCGATTTTTGAAAGCCTTGTAATTTTATTTTCCACATTTACTTACTGTGTTATGGATGGATTTACTGCTTTTTCTATACGTGAATCATGCATGTAAACTTAAAAAAATGACCTACGTGCGAATATGCATAACTAAGAAAATACGGTTTTCTGTAGATGTAATATAACGTGATCACTTAAGAAATAAGCAACTTATCCCGGACCCGAATCTCTGTGTCTTGGTGGGCCGTCCCCCGGACGTTAAGCCTCACAGGACTCTAATTCCTAGAAAGAGCTAATCCAGGTGGCGACTCCGCACTAAGAGATGGTGGATTCGGGTTCGAACCGATCTAAAATGTTTTTGCTCTCTCTTTCAACCTTTTTATTGGGTCCCCGACCCGGTGCTTCTTTTTCAAACACCCCGGTGGACCGCGCCTCTCATCCTTCACGCGCTCTCGGCCCACCGCTCCATGTCGTCCGCTCACACCCCCCAAATGTGTCCATAGATTCAAAGTGCTCCATCTTATCTGCCTTTTCAGACACTTCTTGATAGCTCGAAAAGATGTCTGACCCAAACTTGTTCCTGTATGATGGCAGTGCTCCATTTAGAAGCTTGGTTATCATCTCTAGTAGAGTTAAGCGAGCCTAAAGCCTGACCTGTGTGGCCATCCAATGCGCATAGTAGGATTTGAAGCTCTCACCCTGCTCTTGCCTTAAAGCCTCTAGATGTTGTATTGTGGTTTCCATTTGAGAGTTGAAACCATAATGCCCCATCATAGCCAACAAAAGGTGGTTGTAACTGGGTGGCCCAAGGTGACGACAAAGAGCTTAGCCATCATCCGTTCGCTAACCCTTAATGCTCTCATCACCATCTGGTAATGCGTTAAGTGAGCACATGGGTTTCCAGATCCCACATACTTTTCAAACTATGACATTGCAAAGTTTGGGGGTAAACTGTCTTCATCCTCGATTATCGATTATGCTGAGTATGGATTCATGAGTTAGCCACCGTGAGTGGCCAAGAACTGTTACCATAATTTCACCATTCCTGGTTATTGGAGGATGGTGTTCCCTACATTTAAATAAGAGCTGTATTGCCCCTAGGGAAATGCCGCAAAATTGGGTAGTTGAGGTGCTTGGAATTATGAGGCAATTTATGTACTCCAACTAGGAATAGGTTGTTGGGTCATTCATTGGTAGAAAGGCCCTGGTGCAAATGCCAGCTGCCCAATTTACCCTGGGAAGACTTGATTCTAGAAGGATTGGCATAGTTATATCCTAGCTACCCAATCTGAGCCTTGTTCTAATTAAGCTGACTTTCTCCTACCCTGAACTGGTAAAAGGCAATAGGATTTGGGTGCACTGCATGCGAGGTAGGAGGTCCCCCTACTTTAGGCCAGCTAGTTGGACTGTTGTTGTTAAGGGTGACCTCCGAGCTAGACACCACATTCTGAGCACTCTTGGCATGATGGCGAATAAGCGATGCTAGTTGTTCGATGTTTACAAAGGTATTCAAGGCAACTGCAATCTCAGCGCTCACCGATGAATGATGTTTCTACTGAGAGTTTTATCCCGTAAGGACAGGGTGATCCTCCCCGCACCTTCTTCTTATGGATTGGCTATGAAAGATGTACGTTGAACTAAATATGAATCGGAACCTGAGTCCTCACTTGAGTCAGTGTATGAAACCCCCTCCAGATTAGCCACGATTGAAGCAATGTGGACCAAGCAGTGAGCAGGCCTTTTCTAAGCCCCTTTGATACACAAGTAGAAGATCAGACCATATGTTTAGGATTCATGACATGATTTGTGATGCGAAATATGCATGAGATGTTTAATGTTATGGCTGCATTCATAAGTTGTTAGCAAGCCATGATGTGAATAATATGTTTGTTAATCCATTTGAAACAAACAGGTTAGTTCGTTAGGTAAAAATAAAAATAAGTGAAAATGAAAATCCAACACTTGGGGTTGGATTTAAGATCTGTACGATGTCTGTGTGACATCGTAATATGAGTGGTTTAAGTGAGGTGACCAAGTTACCATGTGGTAATAGGTCAATAGTTTGAGATTTCATACTATGACTAGATCTCATGGAATGGGATGGTCAAAATTATTTCGAGTAAGTAGTGTGACATACCCTGATTTAAATAACTACAGTATGCAGCTATTGAATGATTTGGTTATGTTGCCCAATTAGAGAGGAATTTCATATGCCAGTGTGGTCATCGTTATTTGGAGGTATGTGGTGATGCATGAATCATTGCCCTGTGTGGCCGAATGGTTCAGGTATTAGGTGTATACCTTGAGGAATGGTAAGATAAGATTGAAAAAGAGTTTTCCCTATGTGGGCTTTGGTTTGGATGTCAGCAGGGACATCACCTGATGTGGGGAAAATGGTTTGGGTAGGTATTTGCCCCGTTTGAGCTATGTGGTATGTGTGATTACCTAATGTGGGCTATGAATCGGATGTTGAGTGGACATCTCATAGGTGATATGTGGGATATGTTATTGCCCCTTATGGGCTAAGTGTAGTAAACGAAAGGTATGTTTGCCCTGTACTGGCTAAGAGTTGGATGTCAAGTAGATATCTCGTTGGGAAGGGGTAAGTGATGTTTCATGTTGTCCTAGGGTAACACAATGTCGAGTTTCATCTAACCCTAAGTGTATATGACACCGATTTGGTATCATGATGATGAGAAAGTGCTATGAGTGTGTGCATTAAAGTGTCTGCATTAAGATTCATGGTTAGCGTGACATTTGTACAATAATAAGTACGTAGCACATATCATGCAACATCCAAACTTTGAACCATACAACTCCGGCATGTAGAGTTTTTGGCTAGTCTCTATTCTAAGTTTGGTTCATCTTAGTACCATGAAGATACTAAGGAGTGCACCTACTAGAAAAATATAATGCATGGTCGTTTGTCGGGTAACACCCTACGGAAAATGCTCATGGTTTATTTACATGTGGTTTGTAGATGGGTTGTTGATGTAGAAGGTTCTTATTGCACTAAAATACACTCCAAGCTTCTCCCCAAAGGGTTCTAACGAGGGAGGTACATGCGAAATGGCAAAAAGCGCTCCACCCGCTTAAGTACTATCTTTTCTTAAGTAGGCAGATTAGTACAAGAGAAAGCTTTGCGGTAATGGGGTACCTTAGACTTACAGGGGAATTTATGAATATGTCATAATTAAGAAAATATGGAATAATGTGATCAACAATTTTCGGCACTTATCCAAAATCTAAAACTTTTTAAAAATTAAGTTTTTAGAAAAAATCCCCACTGAAGATGCCATTGTGAGTGGACGACACAGAGCAATGGACCGAGAGTGCGCTGAATGAGAGGCACAGTCCATCAGGATGTTTAATTTGAAAATACAAATGCACCTGGTCGGGGACCTGGAAGGTTTGGTTGAGAAAGCGGGAAACATTTTAGATTGGTTAAACTCGAATCCACCATCTCTTACTGTAGAGTCGCCACCTGGATTAGCTCTTCTAGAAATTAAAGTCCTGTAAGGCTTAACGTCTAGGGGATGGCCCACTAAAACACAGAGATTCGGATCCGGGATAAGTTGCTTATTTCTAATTGGATCACATTATATTACATCTATAGAAAATCGTATTTCTTAATTGTTCATATTCGCACTTAAGTAGTTTTTAAGTTTGTAATGTATAATTTAACATGCATGCGGAAAACAGTAAATCCATACATAAAGCATTAAAAAATGCGGAAAAGTAAAGATTAAAATTACATAACCTCGGGGGATGAAACCGCCCGCCTAATCTATTAATTACAATTCCCAAAAAATAATTAAAAATAGCAATACCCGAAGGGAAATAAAACCTAGGCATACATCTAACCTGCATCCACAACGGTTAGCACATAGTACATAGTACAAAATGAATATTTACATGTATGCACAATTTGATTTTGGCGAGGCCCTTGCGGTCTAATTAAAATATCAACGATTGAAAATTTTTTATTTAGAAATAAACTATTCATTTTATTAACACTTATAAGTTGTTCATTTTTATTTAATGAAAATGACCGCATGATAAAAACGTGAGGCCTGTTATTCGAGAATAATTTTATTCCCTTTGTGTGGGTATTCTAACATGTATTTTCATAAATTAAAAGAAATTAAAGATGAAGAAGAAGTATTACAACATTTACACAATAAAAAAAATAAAATAATTCTTAGATCCACATATAAAATGAAAATAAGAAAAATATAGGGAGCATGAGATGAAGCAGCTCTAGGAACTCAGAGGCTTACCCTTTCGGCGTGAATCCACTTCAGCGTATCCGTAGGATCCCCGGGAGCGCTCCTCTTTCATTTTTCAGCTATGTTTATGTGAAAAATAATTATTTATTTATCCAAAAGATAATCAGACTTAGGTTCTAAACTTATTTTAGACCCGAGAATATCTGAGGATTTTAGAAGAAATAAAAGAAAGTTGATTTGAAAATCAAAAGATTTCGGAATCCAAACGTGTGTTTGGATTCGAATGTAAAAAAATATTTGTGATTTTTCGTGTTGTTTTTCTTGAGAAAATCAGATTTTTTCTGAAAATTTCAGGTCCCTCAATACTGAAATTCGGCGAATACTTATAGGAGAAAATCTTGAAAATCCAAAATGGAAAGAAATTCCAACGAGCCTCACCAAAACTTCTGGTGAGGCTAGCCTTGCTAGACTTTCTAGCGAGGCTAGCTCCCTGATTTCGGTATTTTTGCGATTTTTTTGTATTTTTGTATTTTTTTAATATTTAAATATATTTTTAAATTTTTTGAAAATATAATAAATTAATTTTTACCAAAATCTAACTTTTAAAGTCTTAAAAAATAATTAAAATCCTTAAAATAAATTGGCGATGAGGAACATTCGGAGATCTTCGGATAATCGAAAATCGTGTGATTCGAGGATAAAAATCCTGAAAAGCCATCATTATTGAACGCGCGAGCTGGTACAAAATCACGTGCTCACACACGTGCTATCTCACAGCCCGAGACCCCGTTAAATTTAGTAAGATCTAGAGCATAGTGTAAGTAGTTAATCATTGTGACATTCTCCTTGGGAATCCTCAGATCAGCGTCGTCGTAGTCCTCTAGATCTACTGGAACATGAATTTCGTTCCTCATAATAGTGGGAACTCTAGGGCCAAGCTCGATCGCGAGTAAAGCCTGCATGCTTTGCGATTGAATGAACTTTTTCATACGATATTTCCAAAACGTATGATGATTACCAACAAAAAGAGGTGGCATGGTTATAGACATTCCCTCCTTCAAGAGAACTACCTTACCTGAGCTAGAACTATAGTTGTTGTAAGCCATTTATGGATGTTTTACTCTGAGAAGATTAGTCAATAAGTTAAGCACTTGCTCTGATACCACTTGTTGGTCCTTAGACAGCTTATAAACAACCGCAGAGGGGGGGTGAATGCATTTCTTGGTTACTTATTGGATTTATAAAAGATATTTAAACCAAGTTCAGTTTTTAGATGCGTACCGAGTTATGCGTGCTGAGTTGGTCTAAAAACTCATAAACTGCTCAGTTTCGCTAGCATAGTTTATCTGCAATCTCGCGCTGAGTACTTTACTCAGTACAGATTGGTTTTATAAGCAAAACACTTAATGATAGAAAGAATGATGAATGAGCTGAATGCTATGAAAGCTAAAACAAAAATTTAGAACTTCAACACCCGGTTTTATCCACTAGTGTTCATTCCTTACTTAGGCGGAGCGGCCTTTACAGCAGGTAGACTTGATTTTACAAAAAGTACCTTTCCTTCTAACTATCACTCAACTCAGTTTGGGTACCATTCCTAAACTAAGACTCAGATTTGAAATGAAAGATTGCGAATTGAATTTAACTTATAAAATGTTGAATCCTTACAATGTTAAATCTAAGTATTTATTCTCTCTAATACAAACATGTTTGAAATGGATTTTCACTGATTGCTTGAATTTGGAATTTCTTAAAGCTGGGAGTAATTGCGCAGAGTTTCAGCTCTTAAAGAAATTTGAGGTGATTCACCAAGTTTGAACGTCTGCTTCAGTCTTCTATTTATACTTGAAGCTTTGTAAAGTAGCCATTGCAAACTTTTCATCCTTGCAGTTCTTCAATTTCTCTTCTCTTCATAGCTTTTGAATCTTCCCGTTAGAGATAGATTCCAGGATGTTTAGAGATAGAAATTTGAACGCTAAGGCACGATAAAATTTCATTGACAAACTCTCGTTTGACTTCAAGCAAATCGATCTGAGAGAGAGGCGCGTGAAATGCAACGTGGAATCTTGAGATTGGTTGACATTTGCTGATGCTTGCAGAGGCGCTCAGAGACATAGGGAAACGACGCATGACAGAGAATTCCTTTTACCTTGGACTTTTATGAGGAATCTTCGATGTTGGTCCTTATACAGCTTATAAATAACAACAGAGGGAGGTGAATGCAATTCTCGGTTACTTATAATTTTTATAACAAATTTGAACCAAGTTAAGTTTTAAATGTGTGCTGAGTTATAAGATGTTGAGCACTTTAAAACTTACAAACTGTTCAGTTATGCTGGACAGTTTAACTTCAATTCCTTGCTGAGTTCCAACTCAGTACGAATTGGTTTTTCAAGCGAAAATGATTTAGAATAGAAAGAATATTGGATGATAAAGACTAGATAGTGAAAGTAAGAATGTCAACACCTGGTTTTATCCTGGTTCAGCCCCAAGCCTACCTCTAGTCCCCGGATACCCTCTCCGAGCTTAAATCCACTAGTTGATCTTTCCTTACTTAGGCAGAGCAGCCTTTACAGTGGGTAGAGCAATTCTACAGAAAGTACCTTTCAACTTATAATCTACCACTCAACACAGTTTGGGTACCCTTTCTAAACTGTCACTCAAAGATGAATAAGAATTACGAACTAGATTTAACTTATAAACTGTTAAATCCTTACAATGATAATCTACTAAGTGATTCTCTCTATTACAAGTAGATGTGAAAATGGATTGTTTGCTGATTGCTTGAAATGGAATTTCTTAGAAGTTAGAAGGATTTTTGCAGCGATTTAGCTCTTAAGAAATTCAAGGTGATTCACCAATTTTGAACGTCTGCTATGGTTTTCTATTTATACTTGAAGCTTTGCAAACTAACCATTGCAAACTTTTCAGACTTGCTGTTCTTCAATTTCTCTTCTCTTCATATGTTTGAAATCTTCCCATTAGAGACAGATTCCAAGACGTTTAGAGATTGAAAATTGAACGTTGAGGTACGATAATTTCTGTTGACAAAATCTCATTTATCTTCAAGTAATTCGGTTTGAGAGAGGCGCGTGAAAATGCAACATGGAATCTTCAGATTAGTTGACATTGCTGATGTTGGCAAAGTCATGCAGAGTCATTGAGAAATGGCCCATGACAGAAAATTCCTTTTGCCTTGGACTTTTGTGAGGGATTCTCGACATTCCGTACTGATACCTTTTATCTTGTGAGGACCACTTAAAATCTTCGTTAATTTTAGCACTTTTTTACCTCAAAAGTATCTAAAGAATATTCCATCTCTCATAGAATAAGTTAAACATATGTGTGTCATTCAATTCTGAAAGTGTCAAAGAAAACTGCTTTTAATTCATAAAAGTCGGACTCAGCACATGTTGAGTAGATATTTACTTAAACTAAGTAGTACTCGGGACATCTTAGCTTCTCTTACTCTAAGTCATAACTTAATTAATGACTCAACAAAACTGAGTTGTTATTCCTTAAACAAAACTCAAGTCAGCTTCATTAACTAAGAGTATACTTAGTACTCAATTAAATTTACTAGCCTATTCAGTTCGCTATTTCCGTTTTAGTACTTGTGAAGTACTGTTAACTTGGGTTCTACATCTGACATTGTTCACCACTTTTCTACTGATAAGTTTAATAGTTTATTCACAAGATTCGGCTATATATTTACGGTGCCAAAAACTTGTTCACGAAAAATATAGGTGTTGTCAGTACCTCTTATCAAATAGAAAAATGATGATAACTGCAAGTATACAGTTGCGATGTAGTTTTAAAAGATATCGATCCTACAGGGAATGGCTAATTCTGGAGATCAACAAGGAAGATAAAATAAGGAAAATAAAATACAATGTAGTAAAGTTTTAGGAAAGAAGGGTTAGAATGAAAAATGAGTAAATATATGTATGAAAGATTAGAGAATCTAAATATATAGATTTTCCCTACCAAATAAGTATAGCAGAGAAAGAATGCAAGTTCAACAAAGATGTTATGATTCACTAAACTAATCTAACAAACTTGGTTTTAAATACTCAGATGTTCAATTATTCACCGTAGAGCAACACATAAAATGACTTTCCTAAATCTAGCATAAACGAATTAAGACAATTATATAAACATGGACAACGTCAATACTATGCTTAGTACGAGTCGCTCTCACATAGCCACATTTAGCAAGTTACCATTCCAAAAATGTTGGCTCACTAAACAGCGTTATATCATAGATCCAGTGATTATACACGATATCGTTAACCCTGAAATTACTCTTAAAATTAACTCCAACGCATATAACTTGATTAACATAAATGACTTAACACGAAATACGTATTATGACACATAGACATATCATAAACTTCGATATAGAAAGTATAAGTAGAAATAAAAGCAAAGTTGTAAGGTATGCAAGTGAAAGATAAAGTTGATCAAACCGTATCCACTCTTTAATGGGAGTCGTCAATTCCCGCAATTCCTGCGTCTACTTTGAATTCGGTCTCGGCCCATACAGAACCTCCGCTAGAATGCTATTCTTTGCGAATATCGAACAAACGAATATTGAAGAATGAAAACTTTTATTGATTAGTGATTTGCAAGTACACTTACACAACAATCGCTCGAGAATATAGAGAAATCTAGTGATCGAAACAAGGATTCAAATCACTTAAACATTTTCTCGCTAACACTTATGAACGTAGCGAACTCTCTATCTACACACTATACACTATCTTTCACCCCTTTCTTCTGCACTCTATGATGTGTTGGTGCACGAAATTTGTGAGGATTGGAACCCTATTTATAGAGTTCGAAGGGTTGCGTCTATCCAAACGAAGGGTTGTGTCCATTGGTGAAAGATTGCATCTCTTCATTGTGATTGGTTGAGAAGCTTTGATTTAATCCACAATGGATAG
>CATIWQ010073559.1:0-28169 GCA_949673415.1 Euphorbia schlechtendalii | reverse complement strand
GTGCTAAGTCTTTTATGTTAATCAAGTTATATGTGTTGGCGTTAATTTTAAGAGTAGTTTCAGGGTTAACAATATCGTGTATAATCACTGGATCTGTGATATAACGCTGTTTAGTGAGCCAACATTTTTGGAATGGTAACTTGCTAAATATGGCTATGTGAGAATGACCCGTACTAAGCATAGTATTGACGTTCTCCAGGTTTATATAATTGTCTTATCTCGTTTGTGCTAAGATTAGAAAAGTTATTTCATGTGTTGCTCTACGATGAATCATTGAACATCTGAGTGTGTTGAATTGGGTTTGCTAGATTAGTCTAGTGCATCGTAACATCTTTGTTAAACTTGCATGTTTTCTCTGCGATACTTGTTCATAGTGAAAATCTATGTATTTAGAGTCTCTCATCTATCACATCTATATTTACTCTACTTTTCATTCTGATATTCCTTTATTTAAAAATCCCAAAACTACTTTTATTTTTTCTTTACTTTCTCTTTCCTTGTTGATCTTCAAAGCTATTACTTCCTTATGGGTTCGATATCTTTTAAAACTACATCGCAACTGTATACTTGCAGTTATCATCATTTTTCTATGTGATAAGGGGTATTGACAACACCCACATTTTTCGTGAACAAGTTTTTAGCATTATTATTAAGGATAAGTCTTATTGGATGAGTATAGCCAAGTTTCACGAATAAGTTTTCATAACCATTAAGGGATTAAACTTATTAGTAGAAAAGTGGCGATCAAGGGTCTTTATGAACGACCTTTGCACCTTCATCCAAATGCACCCAAAACCATTTAGACTTGGGGAAACGGACCAACTCCTTCTTCTTCATGATGGGTTGCATTTTAAGATGAGCAGGAACAAAGTATAGGGGATTTCCCCCTTTAGTCTGGACAGGATGGAAGAAACGTCGGAAAACCATCCCATCCAACCATATTTTTAAGTCATAGCATAGCTAATCTAGAAGGAGAAGTTCAAGAAGTGAATTAGGAGTTAATTAGGGGGGGCTAATACGAAACTCCCTCATAATATCTACGACAGCTCAGCTACAGGGCAAACAAAAACCCCCGTCAATATGATGTACATAAACCGCCATGGTTTTTTCGAGAGTATTGTCAACAGTATCATCCAGTGCCAAAACAGAACCTAAAAGCCTGGGTTTAAGACAGAGAATACCCATATAGTGTTCGACTTCTTCTACAATTATGTAAGAGTGTATCAAGACATCGGATTTAGGGTTTACCTCTGACACTTTAGGCCTATTTACAGAAGGCTCAGGGTTAAAAAAGGGAAGACCTAAGTCGATGGGTGGAAGGTTTGAAAGGGTGTAAGGAAGAAGAACCCGAGGGAGAATTGGGGAAACGGGTGAAGATGGTTTCCTGGGAGAGGCGGTGGAAGGGCCTGCACTTCCTCCGTCATGATAGGATCCAAGAGGAAACACATCAATAGGGTGAGTAGAACTAACTGAACTACTACGCGTATCCTTGTTTGTTGAAAAATCAGAAGAAGGTGAAGAAACGATGAATCTGTTCATGATGTGAATAGAAAATGTACTATTGAGGAGAAACGCGAAACACAATTCCAAAGGAAATGAGAGAATTCAAAAGTCAAGGAAGAGGATATTCAAAGGATTTGGGGAACAGAGGGATTTTGAAATTCGAAAAATATAATGATTATATATTAAATTCCAAGAAATACAAAGAGACAGCTTGCTGGACAAGTTGGAAAACCAAAGGACACGTGTGCAGGATACACGCAATATAATTGAAATTCATTTGAATTAAAACCAAGAAAGAGAAAAATATTTGACGCATGGGAAAATGACACGGTCTATCTAAGGGCTTCACCCGATAAAAGCATCAATCAACCCCAACCTACCCAACCCCGCTCGGCTGACACAACCCCTCGTCCTTCATAAACAACATTAATTTACAAATCAAAACTCCACAAGAAAAGAACGACCGACCCTTAAAAGGAGTCGCGCAATTTAGGGGAGGGACATCTGATAACAAAGTATGGAGGCCCAAAAGCCCATACATCAAAAGAGAGTAAAGAACATGTGGCTTCCAGAGAGAAAGCCACATAGAAGACACTCAACACGAAAGAGTCGTTACAGAGCAGTTGCAACTACCACAAAACAGCTCACTAAGGCCCCACTTGCAACTCCCACATGAGGGATAACGATAAATAGGTCTCACATATAAGGCCTCAACCATCCAAGCAGAAAGGTACACAAACTCATACAAAAATCTCCTATCACATGATTAATATCTCCCCGCTTAGCTAACTTTAGCATTGGAGAGGCTACGCTGGACAGACCGGCCTAGTCCTCTAACATCAATTGTCTCGCAGGTACTCGATAGTTCTTGGGTCGCACAATAGTAGCTTGGATTTGGATCTATATCAAGTTACACAATAGTAGCTTGGATTTGGATCTATATCATATTTCATTGTGGATTTTAATGGTCAGAATTACATTTGCTTGGCGGTCGATGGCGGGACAGCCCCACCCAAACATGCGTTCTAGTCTCGCCATTGCCCACAAGCCACTTTATTCTTCCTCGTGTTCGCTCAGCAGCAACTTAGGCCTCGTTTGGTCGGTGGAATAGCTATTCCGTGGAATAGGATGAAAACGAATGGAAAAGAATGAGTTTTTGCCTAGAGTTCGTCGTCGGGATGGAATAGCTATTCCTAGCTATCATATAACTCATGGAATAACTATTCCTACCCTCGAGAAGGGAATAGCTATTCCATGAGTTGTAGGATAGCTCGGAATAGCTATTCCATCCTGATGACGGGCTCTAAGCTAACACTACACCTTTTTGTATTCGTTTTTCTTCTATTTTACGGAATAGTTATTCTACCAACTAAATGAGCCCTTAAAGTATGACAATTTGGATTTTATTGCTGATTCTAGCTGTTAGGGTGGGGTATCCTGCCTCCTCCTGCCGCACCACTAACCGCACCATATTATGACAATGTTCTTCTCAATTTGTTCAGTATAATTTTAAATTTACTCTGAATTCAGTTTCATTTAGTTATTTCAATCTTATTCATTTTGATGCAGTTGAAAAAAAATGAAAGTTTTAAAGATTGATCATTTATTAAGAGTTTGTCAGGGATGTGTGTGCATGTAATCTCAATTTGAAATCTAGTCTCGTCGTACCTTTATTAGACATTAATAATACATTACTTAGTCCATTAAGAGGCTTAAACCGTTAGAAGGCTTTCTTACTGATACAAACATTAATCCTATTTTTAGCACATCTCATAACTTTTAGGTTTGAAGCATTCATAAACTTGCTATGAACAATGAAAAATTTCTTCGGCCTTGTTAAAATGGTCATTAACACACACCTATATTCTATGCTTCAGATATCTACATCATAGAACATGACATGACTAAATAATCTTTGAATATTAATAACAAAAGTAAAATAATATTTAAAAATATACATAATTATACATTTCATATTTTAGATGGGGCAACTTGGGATGTGACCTAAAAAGCCCACTTCCAGCCCACATTCAGAAGTCTAATAAAAGCCTATTTGTCCATTTCAAATGTATATAAATACCCACATCTCATACTTAACATAATATATTCACACACACCTAGTTATTAATTAGTAGAACTGGAATTAACTCTTAATAAATCTACCCTTCAATGCAGACCAACCAAATACACGCCATAAGATACCTTTCTTTACTAAAAGATAAACAATTTTCTTGTTCTAACCTTAAAATTGAGATTTCCTTCCCTACATATACAAAGACCTAGAGAGGGGATAGATTGAAGAAAACTTCTTAAGGGCTAAGTAAGTTTAGGGGTCTTGAAATAGAGATGAAAATTTTCAAGTTTGCTTCTTAGGAGGAGAGTTGGCCCCTATATCTTTGCTAAGAAATTGAATCCCACCTCTGCATTGTGTGTTGCATTGATTTTCGCAAGTTTTCTGCGAACCTTGTAACTTCATACATTGACTGTAACAATTGTTGTAACAAGTTTTATCTGCTTTGAATGTTGAACTAGTATCAAATAAGTTCCAACCATTTGCAATTTCGACACATGCAAATGCAATAAACATTAAAAATAACATTCCTAACCTCATCTTTCTTGCTTCCATTTTGTTGATTTACTTCTATATTTTTTCCTTGATAATGCCTTTTTCCCTCCAGTGTTTCTACCTTTTATAGAATTCAATATATCCATGGTGATACCGCAAAATAATTATTTGCAGTAACCAATTTTAGTAAAACAGTCTCTTTCTATAATAAAAAGTACTATTTTTTAATTCATAAATTATAAATTCAACTTTAATTTCTGTAAAAAAAAATGGTGTCTTTTTCTATTTTAAGGCCGTATATGCATGGAAAATTATTGTTCTTGATACCGCAATGTCGGCAAAACGTATTTGCTAATTATTGTGGTGGAACTTTTTCTCTGAAACTCATGGCCTTGATTTATGTTAATTTAAATTATAGAAAAAAATGATACAATATTTGAGAAATACAATAAAATAAGTGCACGTTATGTTTTAGAAAAAAATTCATTCTTATTTTTCACTTTTACTTTTCATCTTAAAAAATTTGTAGTTTTCTTTTAAATTAGAAAACATTCTCTCTACTTTTCCTTTATCAATTTCTAATTTCATTGTTTATGCGTGATGGGAAAGTGTTTTATTTATTTTTAATGAAAGTATAACTGTGCAAATTATGTTAAAAGAAATTTAATTTCAAAAAATGATCTATATATTTAAACTTAACCGAGTAAAATATGTTAGTTATTATATTAAAATAACAATTTATATAAATGTACTACCAATCAATCGTACATTTAAAATTTTTATTCAACAAGAAATTTAATTTCAAGTCATTTCAAACAATAAAATAAATTCTTATAAAAAACATCACAGTAATTTAATAATAAATTTAATAAATTAAGCAATTATATTTACTAACATGATCGTTCTGATAGCAAAAGGACTTACTAATTGTATAGAATTATAGTTGTGTACAAATTGTATTGTGTATGAGTTTATTATAAATACAAGGCACCACTCTCTGATGAGTTATGTGAGAAGAGTCATTACCCTAATTGAGTTTTTTCATGGTATCACAAGCCAAGTAAGGCATCACTGCCCTCAAGCCAGAATCCCTACAATCCGATCTGCCTTTGTTCTTGTTTTTCTTTCTCTCCCATAGCCTGATCAACCCCTCTTTCTCCTGTACCTTGGTTTTTCTTGTTTTTCCAGCCACACCAAAGTCTACTTTTCTTGTTTTTCTTGTTTTTCCAACCAAACCAACATCTACTTGCTTTCTTTTCCCACAGCGCGATCAACCCTCTCCTTCTCAAGCACTTGTTTTATCGTTTTTCCAGCCATACCAACCTTCACTCACCTTCCTTTTACCCTAAATTTCTAGCCTGAACCTTTCATTTTTTTTATCTTTCTACCTACTCCCCGATCAGCCCCAGTTCTTGTTTTTCCTTTCTTTTTCATTTTTCCTTCTCTTCCTAGCCATACAAACTTGAGCTGTCCTTTGTTTTTTTATTTTTGTCTCCCTATATGTTGTTGTCCTCTCTTCAGCCATGGCAACAGCAAAACAACACCCTCACTTCGTCTACCTACTCCAACACCTCCTCCTCCACTATGGCGATTATCATGCCCTCCGTAAGTCACCAACTCCCAATAATACTAAATACCATGAACTTTGTTCTTTGGAAAAATTTATTAACACCCATGCTGGCGGGTTGTGATCTTCTTCAATTTATTAATGGTTCATTCTTGGCTCCCTCTGCAACACTACCAAATAACAGCCCAAACCCTGATTTCTTACCTTGGAGGTGACAGGATCAGCAGGTCCTTAGCTTCATCCTCAACTCCATTGATCCATCCATTCTCCATCGGATTGTAGGGGTCTGAACTGCAAGGGAGAATTGGGCCAAACTAGAGAGCAACTACGCATCAGGCTCTAAGGTGCAAGTTCGAGAACTAAAGAAACAACTACACTTTTTAAAGATAGGTATGGAGTCCGTTTTAGAATATATGCAACGAGCGAAGAGTATTTTCGATAAATTAATATCCTTACAATATTTGGTAAGTGAAGAAGATCTAGTTGATGCTATTGTGGACCGGTTAAATGGGTTGCATAGTCTGTTTCTAGATTTCTGTCGATCTCTAGAGGCCCGCATGACCACTGTTTCATTTGATGATCTCTACGACTTGCTCCTGTCCGAGGAAAGACAATTAAAAAGGGGCATTGCTACCCCTGACGACTTGAATACAGTCTCGGTGCATGTTACAATGAGCAACCTCAATCCAAGTCAAAGGGGACGCGGCCGTGGGAGGTCCGGTAGTCAGTCCCAACACCGGTAACAAGGCTATCAAGCCAACAGAATAAACTATGGGCAGCATCACAAACCAAACTATGGCAGCTCCATACTTGGCCCTAGTCCGAATCAATCCACTCCAAGGCCTTTCATGTCCTCTTAGGTACAATCAAATGCCCAAACTGATTTCACTAATATGATTTGCTACAATTGTATGGGTGCAGGCCACTAGTTAGACAATGTCCATCTCCCGAGATCAACAACTCTCATAACTCGAACTCCGTTAGCTCCAACTTAACCACTACCATGCCCTCTCACCAAAATTGGAAAATAGATAGCGGTGCCACTCACCATCTTACTTTATACTTGGGAAACTTGAATCTTCATTCCGAGTATAAAGGCCTAGAAGAAGTCCAACTAGGTAATGGTTCTTGTCACTCAATTAAATAGGTCGGTTCGTCTATTGTTCCTACTACATGCTTACTTTTGTGCCAATTGCTACATGTTCTGAATTCCAAGTCTAATCTTATTTCCGTAAGTGCGCTAACTAACTCTAATTCTGTCTCAGTTGAGTTTTTATAAGTTTTTTATTGTGAAGGACCTAATTCCAGACAGATGATACTTCGAGGCCTGAATAGACATAGGTTATACACTCTTCTGTGTATGAGAGCGTCCCTAATGCGATCCCATCTCACTTCGTTATAGATGTGGCATGAGCGTCTTGATCATCTTAGAAATAAAATACATTGTGTTTCCCGACATATTGAACGGAAATTATGCAGTCATTGTGCAATTAGTAAAAGTCACGGTTTGCCTTTTAATTTATCAGAAACTCGTGTCTTAGATCCTTTAGATTTGATTTTGTTCGGATGTTTGGCACCCTTCACCTGTACAATCTTATGATGGATTTCATTATTATGTCATTTTATATGATCATTTTTCCTAGTATAGCTGGATTTATTTTCTTTCTCATAAATCTGATGTTCTTTCCATGTTTATTAAATTTCGTTTGGTTGTTGAGAATTTCTTTAAAAGAAAAATCAAGGTATTTCAAGTGCCTTGAAGAACAGGATAGTTGCCACAAAGATTTAAGGTTGCTCCATACACATTTTCAAGGTTCGATCCCTAGAGAATGCCCAAGGATGGACTAGTTCCGATTTTAAATAATAAATTATATTCTTGAGTAAAAAATAATTACTTTTAATTGAAAGGATCAGGGTAGATTGCATCTAAGGTAATAATAGATGAATAAAATGTACAACAAAAATGATAAATATCTAAGGTAATAATAGATGAATAAAATGTACAACAAAAATGATAAATTGTGTCACGCAAATTAAATTAATCCCAAAATTTAAGCTATAATTTATAAATTTATAATTTATCATCGTAATTCTAATATTATAATAATATTATCATTAAAACTTTCTTTTATGAACCATGTCACATGCATGGTCATGTACAATGTACAGGCCCAGTAACAAAATTATAAAGATGAAATTTATGTTAGTTGATTAGATATTTCTATTTTATAATAAAGGTTTTGGCCGAAATGTTAAGAGATATAAGAAAATGGAGGGACATTATTTTGGATTTTTCTTATACTTCTGTCCATAATATTCGAACCATTATATACCATATTTAGTGAGTGTAATCCAAAATATTTGTAATTAATATATCATTTACTGTGTTTTAATAAAACTTTTGACTAAAATAATAATCATTAAAATTTTAATGGCAGGATGAAAACCATATAGTTTAAATTTGCTTATGTTTTTTTTTAAAAAAAACAATAATTGCGGTTTACAATAATGAAAAAAGAAAAATTTTTGCCTCACAAGTTACCCTATTCGACCTGACTGTGGATTTGAATCTGTGATCTTTGATATTACAATAATAGTCTCAACCATTAATTCAAGATATTTTCCACAACTTCCATGTTTTTAAGAATTGATGCATTAGTGCTATAATGATCACATCCATAAAAAATAAATAAAGTATATCCAAGTGAAAGAAGTTCATTACAGCCAATCTTTAAACTGATGGGATTTATGACATTCCAATACATAAAGAACTTCTTAAGTTGGTGGAATGATGATTCCGTTAAATGGAAGAAAAGTGAATAAAAAATATTAAATATGGTGAAATATTTATCTTGAATCCATCATTGAACAAAATAATTATTCCTAATTATTACAGGAATCATCGAATATAGATCTGTATTCCATGATTCCTATAATAAGTTAATAAATAAGAATAACTATTTTTTCAAATGACATCTTGAACCTTTTTTTCATTAATTTTTCTTCTATTTTACGGAATAATCATTCCGCCAACTAAACGGTGCTAAAGTGTTTTATTACATTATATAAATATATTTTTGTACAATCACACAATATATTGAATGCAATTTCTGCTTACTAACAAATATGATAAAAATAAAAAATTCAAAATTAAAATTAGGAAAATACTAGAATTTATCATCTAACAAATACTATCTAAATTATAAAGCTAAAATTTTAAAACATGACATGTAATTTCAATTTTTTTCAAAAAGGTTTGTAGGGGTTTGTTGTGTTAGACACAGCTTAAAGATTTCTCAGCAATTTTGAGTTATAGTTATTGATGATGATAAGCATGAAGAAATGCAATCTATAAATCAATATTGTAGTCAATGTTTTATTCATGTTTTTCAGGTTAGCTAAGATTAGTGTAAGCTATGTGTGCTGACCTAATTATACTTAGAATATTTATGTTGAATGTTGGCTACTGAGTTGATAACTCATCTCTCACTTGTACTATATCTTACGTTGAGTATTCGAAAAGTTATTTGTTCTAATACCGTACGCTTTCAAATATTTGTAAAAGACAAAATATTCCTTAATTGATTCTTTTCAAATCCCAAAGATGATGTGGCATTAAAATAAAAAAGCGATAATTAAATGATCCCAAAAGAGAAAAGCTTTTAGTACGGAAATGTAAACTAGTCAACAA
Source organism: Euphorbia schlechtendalii (assembly GCA_949673415.1). Classification (NCBI taxonomy): domain Eukaryota; kingdom Viridiplantae; phylum Streptophyta; class Magnoliopsida; order Malpighiales; family Euphorbiaceae; genus Euphorbia; species Euphorbia schlechtendalii. The sequence goes on along the minus strand of CATIWQ010073559.1, from coordinate 18,842 downwards.
TAAAGTCCGAAATTCAACAGACTTTCTTGTCACATTTCAGAACGAGTCGCTCTACACTACCAACGTTAGGAAGATAAACCAACCAATGGAATCATCGTAGCAGTTCGTGCCCAATCCCGATATGACAAAATCAAGAGAAAATCAAGACATGGTAATATAATCATTTCAATGGTTTAATCTCACAGATTAACGAAGTAATCTCGTACATAAATAGTTAAAAATCTCTCTCATAATGAATTCAAATTTGTCTCCAATGAGAAATTTTTGAAGATTGTATGAGAAGATAGATTAGGTGATTAAATGAGTATAAGAACAAGTTTGCAATAGTTGCCTCAACATTCCCCTTTAAATAGAAAACTGAAGGCAACGTTCAAACTTGGTGAATACACCTTGAATTTCCTAAGTTCCACAGCTCTGTCAAAATTATCCAGCAATCAAGAAATTCTTAGACTTAAAGAACCATTGTAAGTCATTACTCTGTTCTTTGTTGTATCAAATTATATCACAGAAAAACTATACTAGATCATTTGTAAAAGGAGACAATGCATTTTAAGTTTTTTTACCAAGGTTAAATCATTTATTCTCTGATTGATATCAATTTGAGAAGGGTACTCAAATTGTTCGATTCGTAGAATAGCTTGGAGGGTAATCGCTTGTAACCTACCCATTGTGAGGCTTCTTTGCCTAGTTAAAGGATAGTGAATTAAATCTCGGAGGAGGTATTCGAGGACTAGAAGTAGATGAGAGGCTAAACAAGGACAAATCTTTTATTTGTATTTCTTAAACATATCTCTTCACTTATTCAACAAAGAATTAGCTCAACACACATTCATTTGATATAAGTATTTTAGTCAGCATTGTTTATTTTCTTCTAACTCAACAACATCTGTCAAACCGAGATTTAGGCCAGTTTGAGAGATGGTTTTCCCAAACCTAATTAGTCATCATTTAAAACAAACTCAACACTTAGTCGTATCAATTTAAATAACATTAAAAATCTACCAAAAATAATTTAAGACATTCAACCCCTTTTTGTCTGTGTTATTTAGCCTAATCGGGACCAACAAGTGGTATCAGAGTGAGTGCTCATCTTAAGATTTCACATTCTTGAGTTACAGTTGCAATGACTTATAATAAAGCATATGTCTCTTATAATTCACAAATGCATATTCTTAAAGAAGGAATGTTTGTTATTAGACTTCCATTATTTGATGGCCATCATTATTCTTTCTGAAAAAATAGGATGAAAAATTTCATTCAATCAAAGAGTATTCTAGCATAGTTAGAAATTCAGAATGACCCTTGTGTCCCCATTGTAGTAAGGAATGGTCAAGGATTTCTAATTACCATTTGAATTGTGACAACATTGATCTCCAACTGTTGAAGGAGAATGTAGTGATTATTAATTACTTACATTGTACATTAGATCTTACAAAGTTCAATAGGATCTCTAGATGTGAGATTGCACATGGGATATGGAAGAACTTGGAGGTAACTTATGAAGGGACTGACAAAATAATGAAAATCAGGACCAATCTCATGACCATGTAGTTCAAGCTATTTCATATGGATCCTAATGGTGGAATAAAAAACATGAATACTCACTTTGTGAATATCATCAACAAGCTGAAGAGGCTAGGAAAAAGTTAGACATAAGAGGAAATTGTCAAGTAGATCTTGAGGAGTCTTGCCAAGGAGTGGGATGCTAAGAAAAACATGATTGAGGAGGTTCATGATCTAATGACCTACAAGTTCGATGAATTAATAGAAACTCTTTGTCATACATGATGTATGCCCTAGAGGTAATTAGGGTGATATATCTTAATTAGTTATAATGTACAAACAATTCAAATTATTATTAATAATAAAGACATCGTTGTTATTTATCAGTGTTTGTTTATAATATTTATCTTATTAGAATCGTATATATGTGTTGTTATTATGTACATTGATAAAACAAAGTCCATGACTTCATCATAGCGTGGAAGTGCAAGGACATAGTGAGAGCTATGTGATGTGAGAACTACACATACATGTTACTATGAATAGTTTAAATATCCCTAGTCATAGTTTCATTGATGAATGGACATTAGTGAAGTAGACAAACTAGCATGTGTAGGCTTACTCCTTGGATTGGATCCAAGCAACCGATCTCACGAGCTAAAGGTGGTACCTTGAGTTAACATATGAATGTATTCATGTAATACTTTGGAGACCACTATAACACAGGCACTCGAAAATAACTATATCCATGTTTTGGGGTCATGTCTTATTGCTGTATCAGTACAAGTATCCTCTTACTTGAGATACTGGTTACCTTGTGTAGCAGTTGCTATACTTTGGATTATACTTATTCATACCCTGGTGAACATGATGATAAGGGTTATTACGGTTATAGTGATGATCATATGTTGGTAAGCCGAGTAGTCAAGATGGGATCCATCTCTCCTGATATAGCGATATAATGGGAGATGTAATGTAAGGCTTCTTACTGAAGAGACACACTTATAAACCTCTAATAAGAGTATACTATTGATAGAGTTTTCTAATCAATCTTGATACACTACGTCGAGTGGTTTTCGTCATGAACAAGTCTAATTCCAGGATATCTATGGCTATTACATGAGCTGACACTTAATCCAAGCTCAATAAACAAGTTGGCACTTAACCTGATGGAAGGAGTGGAATATATTGGTTAATATTGCAGAACCTGATCAAGTTATAAGTACGTGCTGTTCTGAGTATCGGGGGATTATACGCCTTTACTAGAAAGCCCATTTGATCATCTAGAGTGTTCAGGCTCCATATCGGTCAGGAACACTAAGCCAAAAGGTTCTCGAATGGGAAGCCAAGTTTAGGTTAACCTCTAGCAGCTCAATACTTCGAGATCCTATAGGTTAACTCATTCTCTCAATCTTATACTCTGATTATAGGTTTATGAGTGTGTCACTTCAACAAGGGGCCCTAAGGTACATCTCCCACTATATCAAAATATTTGAAGCAATGGATCCCATCTTGATTACTCGACTTACGAATATGTGATCATAACTATACCTATAATCACTCGTGTTATCATGATCGCCAGGGTATGAATAAGTATGATCCAAAGTATAGCAACTCCTACATAAGGTAACTAGTATCTCAGGTCTGAGGATACTTGTACTGCTACTGTAATAAGACATGACACCAACACATGGATATAGTTATTTCTGAGTATACGTCTTATAGCAGTCTCCAATGTATTATCCAAATCCATTCATGTGTTAACTCAAGGTACCACCTTCAGCTCGTGATATCGGCTACTTAGATCTAATCCAAGGAGTAAGCCTACACATGCTAGTCTGTCCGTTCCATTTCTGTCTAGTCTCAATGGAACTATGATTAGGGATATTTAAACTATTCATAGTAACACGTATGTGTAGTTCTCACACCACATAGCTCCCAATATTTCCACACACTTTTATGCTATGAAGTAGTCACGGACTTTGTCTCATCAATGTACATATACATATTTAATACTATTCATATATGATACCAATGAGATACATAAATTAATTAAAAGCACTGATAAGCAATAAAGATGCCTTAAATATTAATAATAATAATTTGAAACCTTTTGTACATTATAACTAATAAAGATTTATCTCCCTAATTGCCTATAGGGCATACATCATAACTAACAATCACCCACTTGCACTAGAGCCAGTTACCCATGTGTTTCATGCCATACTCGTTAAAATGCTAGTCATGTTTAACCTAAGTCAATGGCTTAGTATTCCATCCGCTAGATTCTGATCTATTGGGATGTATTCTAAATTTATATCTAACCTGGCTACCATCTCTTGAATGAGATGATATTTTCTAAGTACATGTCCATTTTTCTGACGAGACTGTGGTTCCTTTGCTTTAGAAATAACCCCACTATTATCGCAATAGGCCAGTATTGGATTTACAATGCTGGACACCACATTGAGATCACCAATAAATCTCTTAAGCCAGACGGCTTGGTTAGCCTCTTCAGAAGCAGCTATGTACTCAGATTCTGTGGTTGAATCAACAGTCGTATCCTATTTTCCAAATAACTTCCCCTCTGTTTCACATAAACACATACCCTGACTGAGACTTATAATCATCCTTGTCAAATTGAAAACTCACGTTGGTGTATCCCTTCAAAGTGAGATCATATTCTCCATATATTAAAAACATATCCTTAGTCCTACGTAAGTACTTAAGGATAGTTTTAACGACCATTCAGTGCTTCTTACCTAGTTCAGATTGAAATTTGCTCGTGACACTTAACACATGTGAGATGTCAGGTAGAGTACATACCATATCATACATGATGAAACCTATCGGTAAGGCATAGGTTATTCCATTCATGCGAAGTCTCTCCTCTTATGTTCTCGAACACTCAAATTTAGAAAGGTTAATCACGTGAGATATTAGAAGATAACCCTTTCTTGACTGCTTCAAGGTTAAATCTAGCCAAAACCTTGTCTATGTATGTACTTTGAGAAAATCTTAGCAGCCTTCTAGATCTATCTTGGTAGATCTTTATACTGAGTATGAAATATGCTTCTCCAAGGTCTTTCAGGGAGAACTTCTTTGACAACCATGACTTAACTATCTGCAGAAAAGGAATATTGGTTCCTATTAGTAATATGTCATCAATATATAATACAAGGAAAATGATTGACTCCCACTAGCCTTCTTATATACACCCGGATCATTACCTTTTGACACAAAACCAATTTCTCTGATTATCTCATCAAATCTAATATTCCAACTCCTCGATGCTTGCTTAAGTCTATAAATGGACTTCTATAACTTGCATACCTTTCAGCCATCCTTGGATTTAAAATCCTCAAGTTATGCTACAAATACATCCCTATCAAAATTCTCGTTAAGGAATGATGTCTTCACATCCATCAACTAAATCTCATAATCGTAGTGAGTAGCGATGACAAGGAGTATCATGATAGACTTTAGCATGGCCACCGGCAAAAAGATTTCATCATAGTCAATGCCTTCTTTTTTATTGTACCCTTTTGTTACCAGCCTTACTTTATAGGTAACTATGTTATCATCCATGTTAGTTTTCTTCTTGAAAACTCACTTGCATCCTATGGGCCTAATCCCACTTGGAGCATCTATCAAGCTCTAAACTTGACTTTCGTACATGAAGTCCATATTCGACCTCATGGTTGTCAAATTCAAAGCCTTCCAATGCCTCTTTGTAAGTCCTGAGCTCATCATCTTCCATAAGGAAGAGATGTTTATCATCAGTGATAAAAAACCGTATAGCTCGGGAGCGATTGAAGCCTGACCTGACCTATACAATGTTGGTGTTATAGTAGGTTGTTCCATTCTTACGCTATCTTGTGTAATTGGTGTAGGTATAATCAGTTGATTATTTGTTTGATCTTCTTGGGTGCCTAACTCAAGATTTCTCCTAATAGCTTTCGCAAGTATATGCTCCTTCTCGAGGAATTGAGAATTTATGGAAAAAATGAATTTTTTTCCTTGGGATTAAAGAAGGTATAACCTATTATCTCCTTAGGGTAACCTACAAATAGACACCTATCAAACTTAGCACCCAGCTTATCTGAACTTGTCCTCTTTACGTAAGCAGGACATCCCCAAACTCTCAAGTGAGAAAGAGCGGGTTTCTTATAATACCGTAATTCGTATGGAGTTTGATCAATTGATTTAGGGGGCACTCTATTTGGAATATAAACTACGCTCTCCAGTACATAACCCCAAAAGGATCTGCTGAGTTCTACATGGCTCATCATGGATCGGACCATATCAAGTAGGGTTTGATTTCTCCTTTCTTTTACTCTATTGTGTTGGGGTTTATAAGGAGGTTTCCACTGGGATAAAATACCATCATCCCTTAGATTATCCTGAAACTCTTGGCTTAAGTATTCACCTCCTTGATCAGATTGAAGGGTCTTGATACTTTTCCCAAGCTATTTCTGTATTTTTTTTATGAACTCTTTGAATGTCTCAAAACTTTTTCAAACTTGTGCCTCATAATTTACAGATAACCATATCACGAGTAATCATCGATAAAGGATATGAAGTTGATGAAACCCTCTCGTTTCTTAACACTCATTGGACTACATACATCAGAATGTATTATTTCCAAAGTACTAGTGGCACGCTATCCCTTTCCTTTGAAAGGTTTCTTAGTTATCTTCCTCTTTAAACAAGGTTCGCACAAACCATAGGATTCCCATTCCATTGGGCCTAAGTCTCCACATTTGTGTAACTTAGTTAAGCGATTCTCATTTATATGGCCTAGATGATAGTGCCATAAGTATGAGGATTTCTCATTATCTAATCTCAATTTCTTAACAATGTTCATGTTTAGAATTTCACTTTTAGTATCTAGAACATAAATGCCATTAACAGATATTCCACAAGCAAAAAGAACAATATCACGTTGAATTTGATATTTATTATTAGAAAATAAAATTTAAAATCTCCCTGTTGCCAAAAGTTCAACATAAATAATATTCTTAATTACATCATAAATATAATAGTAATTGTTCAAAACTAAAACTAGGCCACTAGGCAAACGAAGTCTATATGTCCCTACAGCTGTTGCAACAACCCGTGCTCCATTTCCAACTCTTAGGTCCATTTACTGTTTGCAAGCCTCCTACTATTCCACAATCCCTACATAGAAGTACAAATATGAGTACCTAATACCCAAGTCGACTCATAGGGAACTATAGAGAAACTCTCTACCATGAAATACTTGAAGTAGATACCTCATTTAGCTTCTTCTTCACTTGTTTAGAATTCTAAACCTTGCAATCCTACTTCCAGTGGTCGGCCTTGCCACATTGGAAGTAGTCATTTACAGTTCCTTTTTAGTATTCTTCTTCTCACTAATTTTCTTCTTGGCACTTAGACCATTTCCAAAATGGGACTTGCCCTTCGAAGGTTTGGTTTTCTCAACAAAAAGTAAAGCCTTTGGATCCTTTTAAATCTTGGGCTCTACCATTTTTATTGGTTAATAAGGACAGTAATTGAACATGCAATCGTAGCAAGGTGGAATTTCAAAACTTAAAATTAAACTAAGGATCTCGTAAGCATGTCATTATTGATATAATCTAATTTAAAATGTTCCATAGATGATTTTATGTTTATGAAACATATAAAAGAAACCTAGCATCTAAAGATTAAAGCATTACTAGTTGATGCATGCTTGATCTCTCTTTTGGTAGTGGTGTTCCCTTTGAGTAATTCCAATAGCACAAGCTTCCAAACTAGGAGAGCCTTTATGAATTGATCCAAATAGATCTTCATTGACCAAAACCTCGAAGAGGTAGAACCCGTTGATTGACAGTAACTGCTAGACTACTTGAAAATCAACCCGATAACAAAACCATAGAGCCTTCTATAAGAACTCGTCAATTTGTTTAGAGAAACTTGTGAAGGATCTCACACAACAAAAGAAGAGAAGTAGAAATCAGATAGAAAATTAGCTTTTAAGCATTTCTGGTGTGTAAATAATGAGAGGCTACAAGCCTATATATAGGGGAAAATGGGAAAGTGATAGACTCCCCCTATAACTCTACATGGGATGGGTTAATCCCATCCCATGTATATCGGGTCAGCCGCACGGGGTATAAGGACCCCCGGGTTGCCACAAGGTAAGCCCTAATTGGTTTACCTTGTACCACAAGCTACAGCTTGCTCGTGTAAGCCATGCCTTGTGGTAGTGCTTGTTGCTTGCAGCCCGCTATCGCGCGTGGGCTATCTCGGCTTACTATGGCTCGCGGGGCAGCCGCACAGGCCCCACTTCGAACAACTCGTGTTCATTTGGGGCCCACTCGTAACGTGAAAATCTCTTGCTCGCTTCGTGTAACCTTTCTCCCTATTTTATCATAATTCCTTTTAATTATTAATTTGGTTCAACCAATTAATAATTCTTCTCATTGATTTCACAACTTGTATTTTCAGTATAGACCTAGTCCATAGGTTCTTTACATGGTACGATAAAGACCAAAAGTGTGTGACCTCTTAGGATCCCAAAGTATAGAGCCACTAGAGGTTAACCTAAACTTAGTTTCCCATTAGGGAACCTTGAGGCTTAGAGTTCCTGATTGAGATGGAACCTGATAGCTCTAGATAATCAAATGGGCTTTCTAGCAAAGGTGTATGATCCCCCGATAGTTGGAACGTCACGTGCTTGTGACTTGGTTCGGTTTTGTAGTAGTAAGCAATACAATACACTCCTTCCATCAGGTTAATTACCATCTAGTGTATTGACCTCGGATTAAGTGTTATCTCATGTAATAGCGGTAGCTATCCTGGAATTAGACTTGTTCACAAAGAACACCACTCAGCCATTTTGTATCTCAATTGAATAGAAACCCATTCTATCAATATTATACTCTGATTAGAGGTTTATGAGTGTGTCACTTCAATAAAGGGCCCTATGGTACATCTCACATTATATTGCTATATCAGGAGTAATGCATCCCATCTTGACTACATAGCTTAACAACATGTGATCATCGCTATACCCGAAATCAACCATGTCATCCTGATCACCGGGGTATGATTAAGTATGCCACAAAGTATAGCAACTCCTAGATAAGGTAATCAGTATCTCTGATCTGAGGATATTTGTACTACTACTACAATAAGACGTGACACCAACACATGGATATAGTAATTTTCGAGTGTATGTCTTATAGCGATCTCCAATGTATTACCTGAATACATTCATGTGTTAACTCAAGGTACCATCTTCAGCTCGTGAGATTGGTTTCTTGGATCTAATCCAAGGAGTAATCCTACACATGATAGTCTGTCCATTCTATTGATGTCCAGTCTCAATGAAACTATGATTAGGGATATTTAGACTATTCATAGTAACATGCATGTGTAGTTCTCACACCACCTAGCTCCCACTATGTCTATGCACTTTTACGCTATGAAATAATCATGGACTTTATCTCATAAATGTGCATATACATATTAAATATATATCATACCAATGAGATACAATAATAAACAGAAAGCACTGATAAGCAAAAAAGATGCCTTAATAATTATTAATAATAATTCGAAACTGTTTGTACATTATAACTAATAAAGACATGTCACTCTACTTTCTTCTAGGGTATACATCATGTCTAACTATCTCCCACTTGCACTAGAGCCAATTGCCCATGTTCTTTATTCCATACTCGTTAATATGCTAGTCATATTTTACTTGAGTCAATGGTTTAGTTAGCCCATCTGCTAGATTCTAATCTGTTGGGACTTATTATAAGCTTATATCCTTTTTGGCTACTATCTCTCTAATGAGATGGTATTTTCCAAGTACATGTTCATTTTTCTGGCAAGACCATGGTTCCTTTACCTGAGCAATAGCCCCATTGTTATCGCAATAGATTGCTATCAGATTTAAAATGTTGGGCACTACACCGAGATCACCAATAAATCTCTTAAGCCAGACAGCTTGTTTAGTTACTTCTGAATTAGCTATGTACTCAGATTCTATGGTTGAATCGGTAGTCATATCCTATTTGAAACTCTTCCAAACAACTGCCCTTCCATTTAACATAAAAACAGAACATCACTGGGATTTATAATCATCTCTATCAGACTAAAAACTCACATCGGTGTAACCCTTTAAAGTGAGATCACCTTCTCCATATACTATAAACATATCCTTAGTTCTGCGTAAGTACTAGAGGATAGTTTTAACGGCCATCTAGTGCTTCTCACTTGGGTCAGATTGAAATCTGCTCATGATGCTCAACGCATGTGAGATGTCAAGCCGAGTGCATACCATAACATACATGATAGACCCTACAGTTGAGGCATAGGGTATTCCTTTAATGCGCAGTCTCTCCTCTTGTGTTCTCAGACACTCAGATTTAGAAAGATTAATCCTATGAGATATTAGGAGATAACCCATTCTTGACTGCTCAAGGTTAAATCTAGCTAAAACCTTATCTATGTATGTACTTTGTGAAAGACCTAGCAGCCTTTTAGATCTATCTCGGTAAATCTTAATACCAAGTATAAAAGTTGCTTCTCCAAGGTCTTTCATGGAGAACTTCTTTGAAAACCATGACTTAAAGCTTCGAAGAAAAAGAATATCGTTTCCTATTAATAATATGCCATTGACATATAATACAAGGAAAATGATCACACTCCCACTAGCCTTTTTATATACACAAGGCTCAATAGCATTAAATACAACACCAATTTCTCATATTGTCTCGTCAAACCTAGTATTCCAACTCCTCGATGCTTGCTCAAGTCCATAAATGGACTTCTGCAACTTACATACCTTAGAGCCATCCTTGGATGTGAAACCTTTGCATTGTGCCATATACACATCTTTTTCCAGATTCCTGTTAAGGAATGTTGTCTTCACATCCATCTGCCAAATCTCATAATCGTAATGAGCGGGGATGGTAAGGAGTATCCTGGTAGACTTTAGCATGACACTGGTGAAAAGGTCTCATAATAGTCAATGCCTTCTTTTTTACTACACCCTTTTGCAACCAACATTCCTTTATAGGTAACTACGTTACCATCCATGTCGATTTTCTTCTTGAAAACCCACTTACATCCTATGGGCTTAATCCCACTTGGAGCATCAATCAAGCTCTAGACTTGATTTTCGTACATGGAGTCCATCTTTGATCTCATGGTCAAAAGCCATTTATTAGATTCTGAGCCTTTCATTACTTCCTTGTAAGTCTTAGGCTCATCATCTTCCATAAGGAAGAGATGTTTATCATTAGTGATGAGAAACCTGTATCGCTTAGGAGCGATTGAAGCCTAACCTGACTTACGCAATGTCAGTGTTGTAATAGGTTGTTCCATACTTACATTATCTTGTTTAATAGGTGTAGGTATAATCAATTGACTGTTTATTTGATCTTCTTAAGTGAATAACTCAAGATTGCACCCACTAGCTTTCACAAGTACATGCTCCTTCTCGAGGAATTGAGAATTTTCGTAAACAAGGATTTTCTGTTCCTTGAGATCATAAAAGATATATCCTATAGTCTCCTTAGAGTAACCTACAAATAGACATCTATTAAACTTAGCACCCAACTTATATGTACTTGTCCTCTTTACATATGCAGGACATCCCCAAACTCTCAGGTGAGAAAGAGCGGTTTTTTCAACCATACAATAAATCGTATGGATTTTGATCAACTGATTTAGAGGGTACTCTATTTAGAATATAAACTACGTTCTCAAGTGCATAACCCCAAAAGGCTCTGCTAAGTTCTGCTTGGCCCATCATGGACCGGACCATATCGAGTAAGGTTCTATTTCTCCTTTTTGACACTCCATTGTGTTGGGGTGTATAAGGAGGTGTCCATTGGGATGAAATTCCATTATCCCTTAGATAATCCTGAAACTCCTGGATTAAGTATTCACCACCTCGATTAGATCGAATGGTCTTGATACTTTTCCCAAGCTGTTCTCTACTTCAGTTTTGAATTCTTTGAATTTATCAAAACTGTCAAACTTGTATCTCATAAGGTAAAAATAACCATATCGCGAGTAATCGTCAATAAAGGTTATGAAGTAGACGAAAACCTCTTGTGTCTTAACACTCATTGGACCACATACATCGGAGTGTATTATTTCCAAAGTACTAGTGGTACGCTGACCCTTTCCTTTGAAAGGTCTCTTAGTCATCTTCCCTTTTAAACATGATTCGCACGCACCATAGGATTCCCATTCCATTGGGCTTAAGTCTCCACATTTGTGTAACTTAGTTAAGCGAGTCTCATTTATGTGGCCTAGATGATAATGCCATAAGTACGAGGACTTCTCATTATCCAATCTCCAAATATTTGAGCCACAGCTATCATAATGAAATGAGCTTATTTCAAGAGAAACATTTTCCTTCTTCAATTCTAACTTCCTCATGAGCTTTCTCTTGACTTTTAAACCTTTTAGTTTCTTCAACTTAAGGTCCTCAGCACTTGCTTGCTCTTTGAGTTTATTTCTAATCTAAATCTCATAAAACATGAGCAAGTCCATGAGTTAGGTCATGGTACAGTTGGGAGAACACTCTTTAAGCATATTTTTGAAGGAATCATATTTATTGGGTAATACCCTCAATACCATTTCCTTTAAAGACTACTCATTGTACTCAACTCCCAACTCTCTTAATTTCTTTGAGTTGTCATATTTGTTAATGACCAACTCTACTACTAAGGTATCTCCTCGAAATTTATTGTGGAACAATTCTGCCTCTAGACTTTCCACTGACTTGAGATGATGAATCATGGTTGCGAGTTCTAACCCTTTGTACAAACGTGTGTAATTTAAGAGCATATGGTCTAACATGAGTTTTGCAAAAAACTCACAATTTTCCCTTCTGAAGAACTCTACGAACAATCTCAAACCAATCATTGAAGTTATAAACATCATATTTGATGTCGTTAAGAGGCTCGATGTCAATGAGAGTATTTATGTTAGTGATCATATTCAAACTTGATATAAGATAGAATTTGTTTAGACATTAGTATATGTACATGCATTTAATATAAGGTCTTTAATTACATACATAATTCCTACTATTTTTCCCAACATTTAAATGTCCCTTTCTATTCAAATTTGGGAAATTTGGTCTAACCAATTTTCCTTAGTAAATAGCATCCCTATCCATTCATTAAGACTCCCATAATTGCAGGTCAAGCCATAACAAGATAACCATGGTTGGAACCCATCCATTTGCATCTTTTATAATTACTAAACCATTCAAGTTCTCTTTCTCAAAATGTGTGTACCGAATTGTACGAATTCGCAAATGTGTCTCCAACTCAGCATTAGCTCCAATAATATAGACAACTAACCCTCCTTGGTTAAGGTAGTAACCCCATCTAGTCTGATGACAAAAACATGTTAAAGGAAGGCATGTTTTACATGTGCTTACATCAATTAATAAGGTTTGTATCACGACTTATGATGGAAAGACATATTACCGCCTTAATATTGTTATAGGGATTTCATTGGTACCACTATTCTTGCCCTAATCTAGGTCTTATTCGATGGATATGATTATGAAATAATAATTCTGAGCAATTTGGAATTATTAACTATAAGGGAACATGCTATGACCGGTATATCATAATCATTCCATTATGCCAAGACTCCACATAGCATGCAAAATAATTAAGGTCCATGTTTTAAGTTCTTATACTTATGTTTATATGTTTTAATTTAAAAATTTGAACCACACTTGTAAAACTATATGTGGAATCAATTCCCATGCTAGAAATTGACTAAGTCATAAAAATCCCTTGGGTATTCATGAATCTAATACCGATGGTGATTTCCAAGTAGGAGAGGCCCCCTTAAAGTGAATGAGAAACCTTGTCCTTTCCTTGCCAAAATCATCATGGGCACTTTGATTCGCAATACCACGAATAATTATGATTTAAAGATTTCGTTCTTTAATTAAGTGAAGTGTGGGATGACCCTCAATTAAAGCATTTACCCATGTGGTAAAACATTGCTAATTTCATATGATAATCACCTAGACTAAGTTTGAGCAAAATCTTAATCACGTTATAACATCATTTTCTATAATAGGAATTGAACCATAAGTCATGCATAACATACTTTAATGAATTCATAGAAAATCACATTTCAACATGTTATAACCAATCATGCATAGCATAAGACAAGAACTAATACCATTGTTGGTTAATCAAGACAATAATTGAACATGCAATCGTAGAAAGGCAAGATTTCAAAACTTAAAACTAACCTAAGGATCTTCTAAGCATGCCATGAATGATATAATCTAAGTTAACACGTTTCATAGATGCTTTCAAGTTTAGCATCTAAAGATTAAAGCATTACCAGTTGATGTGTGATTGATCTCTCTTTTGGTAGCGGTGTTCCCTTTGAGTAATTCTGATAGCACAAGCATCCAAACTAGGAGAGCCACTATTAATTGATCCACATGGATCTTCATTGACCAAAACCTTGAACATGTAGAACCTGTTAATTGATTGCAGCTGCTAGACTACTCGAAAATCAACCCAAAAACAAATCCTTGAAAGCTCACTTAAACTTAGAGCCTTCTATAAGAACTCTTTAATTTATTTGGAGAAACTCATGAAGGATCTCTCACAGCAAAAGAAGAGGAGAGTAGAAATTAGAGAGAAAATTACCTTTTAAGCTTTTCTAGTGTGTAAATAGTGAGAGGCTAGAAGCCTATATATGGGGAAAAATGGGGGAGTGATAGACTCCCCCTATAACTCTACATAGGATGGGATAAACCCAACCCATGTATATCGAGTCAGCCATGTAGGTATAGGGCCCCACAACCTTTCCCGCGGGTTGCTACAAGGTAAGGCCTAATAGGCTTGCCTTATGCCGCAAGGTGTGACTTGCGGGACTTCCTGCAAGCCTAGCTTGCGGCATGCACGTGCTAGTAACTTGCGAGCCTATTAGCTCACCGGGAAGTTGCGTGGGCCCCATTTCGAACAACCTGTGTTCATTTGGGGCCAGCTCGCAATGGGAAAATCCATTGCTCGCTTCATGCAACCTTTTTCTCTATTTTCTCATAATTCCTTTTAATTATTAATTCAGTTGAACCAATTACTAATACTTCTCATTGATTTCACAACTTGTATTTTCGGTATAGACCTAGTCCATAAGTTCTTTACATGGTCCGATAAAGACCCAAAGTGTGTGACCTCATAGGATCCAAAAGTATAGAGCCGCTAGACGTTAACCTAAACTTTGCTTCCCATCCGGGAACCTTTAGGCTTAATGTTCCAGACCGATATGTAACCCGATAGCTCTAGATAATCAAATGGGCTTTCTAGCAAAGGTGTATGATCCCCCGATACTTGGAAATTCATGTGCCTGTGACTTGATCTAGTTTTGCAGTAGTAACCAATACAATACACTCCTTCCATTAGGTTAAGTACCATCCAATTTATTAAGCTTGGATTAAGTGTTAGCTCATGTAATAGCCATAACTATCTTGTAATTAGACTTGTTCACAAAGAACATCACTCAGCCATTATGTATCTCGATTGACTAGAAACCCATTCCATCAATCTTATACTCTGATAAGAGGTTTATGAGTATGTCACTTCAACAAGGGGCCCTAATGTACATCTCCCATTATATTGCTATATCAGGTGTGATGGATCCCATCTTGACTACGCAACTTACCAACATGTTATCATTGCTATACCCATACTCATGCGTATCATCCTAATCACAAAGGTATCAATAAGTATGACCCAAAGTATAGCAACTCCTAGATAAGGTAACCGGTACCTCAGATCTGAGGATATTTGTACTGCTACTGAAATAAGACATGACACCAACACATAGATATAGTAATTTCTAAGTGTTTATCTTATAACAGTCTCTAATGTATTACTGAATACATTTATGTTTTAACTTAAGGTGCCACTTCAGCTACTTGGATCTAATCCAAGGAGTAAGCCTACAAATGCTAGTCTATTTATTCCATTGATCTCCTATCTTAATGAAACTATGACTAGGGATATTTAGACTATTCATAGTAACACATATGTGCAATTCTCACACCACATAGTTCCCACTATGTCCCGCCATGATATAATCACAAACTTTGTCTCATCAATGCACATATACATATTAAACATATATGATACTAGTGAGATACAATAATAAATAGAAAGCACTGATAAGCAACAAAGATGCTTTAATTATTATCAATAATAATTCAAAATTGTTTGAATATTATAATTAATAAAAACATATCGTCCTAATTACCTCTAAGGCATACATCATGTCAAACAGTTTTCAGCGTGTTGACCAACTCTGGTAGTGTGAAGTCAATCTTGTTCATATAATATGTAGTCACAAATTGTGAATAAATATTAGTTAACGAGGCAAGAATTAGATCCACACACAATTCATGATCCATCACAAAAACTAGTAGAGTTAGCTTCTCTATATATCCGAATAGTTTTAGAGCATGTCGTGGTGCTAAAGTGCTAGCTTGCTGATAAGGGTATAATTACACTTATTATCACATTAATTTTATACATTAAACACTATATTTTAAGTCATTTTTATACTTCATATAAAAGATTTCATGTGGTATAGTTGTTTTTGATGCAAATGCAGATACTAGGTAAATCTTGGGAGTAAAATGATCTCAAGTGGAATTCTATAAAATGATCTCTACGCATAGAGTTTCTAATCTTCCACATCTATATTTTCTCAACTGTTCGTTCTAATCTTCCTACCCAAAAATATTAATTCTATTTTTATTTCCTTATTTTTATCTTTCCCTTCTATATCTTTAAACCTGGTTCCTTCCCTGTGGGTTTGATATCTTTTAAAACTACATCGCAACTGTATACTTGCAGTTATCATCATTTTTCTATGTGATAAGAGGTATTGACAACACCCCCATTTATTTGTGAACAATTTTTTGGCATAGTGAATAGCCAATAGTTCACAAGATTTTGGAACCATTATTGATTAAACTTATCAGTAGAAAAGTGGCGAACAAGTTTTTGGCGCCGTTGCCAGGGAAGGCAATTGCATTTTAAAGTTATCGTTGGGGAAGATAATTATGTTCTAGAGATTAACCATATTTTATATTTTATTTAGATTTATCTTTATTATTATTTATCTATTTTGTTATTAACATATTTTTCTTGCTTATTCATTGAGTTTTCTTTCTAGCAGGTGCATGACTAGTATGTGTAGTTCGGGAGAAAGTTTCGCATCTTTCGAATCAGAAATAGAATAATTTGGTAGGTTAAGGAAACAAAATTATAAGAGACAAGAGAGAAGGATGGCTCAAGTTGAAAACCCAAACCCAAACCCAAATCCTAATCCAAATCAAGATGAAGATCCACCTCAACCAAGGCTTATGGATTATGTTATTCCGACCATCAATGGTAACAATCAAGGAATTGCTAGACCGCTAATTGATGCACATCAGTTTGAAATAAAACCAGCATTACTTCAAATGATTAGCAACAATGTGCAATACTATGGTCTACCCAATGAAATTCTGAATTCCCACATTGCAAACTTTTTAGAAGTCTGTGATACTTTTAGAATGCCCAATGTCCCTGAAGAAGTAGTTAAACTTCGTTTATTCCCCTTTACACTCCATGATAACGCGAAAGTTTTGTTGAATTCTTTACCCCCAAATTCAATCACTACCTGAAACCAATTAGCCCAAGCCTTTTTGACTAAATATTTCCCTTTAGCAAAAACTGCAAGACTCATTAAAGAAATCACTTCCTTTACTCAGAAAGATAATGAATCCTTATACGAAGCCTGGGAACCTTATAAGGAACTTCAACGAGTTTGTCCTCATCATGGTTTACCTTAGAACGTTATTTTGTAAACTTTCTACAATGGAATAAATCATGCAACAAGAGGAACAATTGATGCTATGGCTACGGGATCTCTTATGAAGAAAACTAGTCAAGAAGCTTTTGAACTTTTGGAAGATATGGCAAGCAACAATAGTATGTGGCCGGTGGAGAGAGCACAAGTAAGTATTGCTAATCCTACTCATTCACATGCTGCATCTACATCTTCGAGCTCAATTAAAAAGGTCCAAGAATTAGATTCTATTTCTATTATGCAAGCACAAATATCTGCTTTATCTAATAAGATATATAATATGCATGTAAGTAAAAATAACCCTTTGACATGTGAAAATTGTGGTCAAATTCCACACACTACTTTTGAGTGTAACTTTAACCCATGTGTAGGGGAGCAATCAAGTTATATTCAAAGTCAAGGAAATTCTTACAATAATAATGGAAGTAACTATAGAAATGCTAATTGGAAGTATGGTGATAATCAACAGAAGAACTATCAGAGTACTGATAGAATAGGGCAATTAACAAGTAAAATAGACAAGTTTCTAGAGGGTGTTTGTAATAAACAATTAGAGTCGGATGAATGTTACAAAAAGTCAGAGAATAATATAGATCAAATGTTTAAAAATCAATCATTGTCAATTCATAATTTGGAAATACAAGTTGGTCAATTAGCAAGTGCTATTTCTTCTAGAGGAAAAGGTCATTTACCTAGTAACACGGAAGGAAATCCTAAGGAAAATGTGCATGCGATAGCCCTTCGTAGTGGTAAATTACTAGATGAACCAAATCCTTCGGGTATGATTGCTAATGATGTTGTTGAAGTAATGGATGAATATCCGAGTAAAACTGATAGCAGTGCAGGAGTGGATAAACAACCTAAATTCGGAATGGTTAATCCCCCTCAACCACCATTTCCACAAAAAATAAGAGGAAGAATGAGGATAAGTAATTCATCGAATTCATCAACAAACTCAAAGGTCTGGAAATAAATCTTTCTTTTATTGAAACCATTACTCAAATTCCTAACTACGGTAAGTTTATCAAGGAACTTTTATCTCGGAAACGTAATTTAGAAGGAATATCAAAGGTATCTTTAACTGAAGATTGTAGTAAAATAATAACTGCTACAATGCCCACTAAATTAAAAGATCCTGGTAGTTTCATAATTCCGTGTAAACTTGGAAACATTTCTTTTCCAAAATGTTTATGTGATCTTGGGGCGAGTATAAATCTAATGCCTTTATTGATCTTCAAGGAGTTGAAACTTGATGATGAAGTTAAAAGGACAAATATGGTTTTGCAATTAGCTGACTAGTCTATTAAACGTCCTTATGGCATAATTGAAGATGTACTAGTTAAAGTGGATAAATTTGTTTTTCCAACTGACTTTGTTGTGCTAGATTTTGCATATGATGAAAGGTGTCCTATAATCTTAGGAAGACCTTTTATGCATACTGG
>CATIWQ010073539.1:0-17340 GCA_949673415.1 Euphorbia schlechtendalii | reverse complement strand
GCGATAAAAATGAAGGAACCGATGCTACCGACCGCGAGGTATCTTTGATGCTTGCTTCATTTCCCGCTTTTGATCTTTTGAGTTTTGTTCTGATATGCAAAAATCATGATTTATTTGCCTATAAATGATTTATTTGCCGGCAAAATGGGTGATTTTTGGACTTCGAGATTTTGGTGAATTCTTGTTTTAGTTTCATCGGAATCGGTGTTCTGGTATGAAGTCATTGCTTTGCGATGAGCTACGTTGTTTTTCGGCCAAAAAATGACGTTTACCTGGAGATTGCGGGTATTACTTGCATGCGCATCAATTGGTCATCTTACACCCCTTGACCTCTGAGGTAATCTCAACAAGTTTGGTTAAAAAAATCATAAATGTAACATCTTCCTATTTTGGAAAGAACTAATTACAGCATGAAACCTGACGAAGTTTTGGAAAGAACTAACAGCTTGGTTACATTGTCAAAGGGAATGAAGAAAAGGTGTTGAAGCTGAAGAAGACACTGTAAAGACTCAAACAAGCACCGAGAACCTAGAATAGCCGCCTTTATAAATACTTTTAGAAGAATGGATTTGGCAAATGCCCACATGAATATGCAGTGTATGAAAAAGGGAATAATGGAGACATGTTGCTTGTATGTTTATACATGGATGATCTTATTTTCAATGGGAACAGTCCTCAGATGTTTGATGATTTCAAGAAGACAATGACTCATGAATTTGAGATAACTTATATTGGGTTAATGTCATACTACCTAGGCATTGAAATGAAGTAGAGTGGTGATGGTATCTTTATTTCTCAAAGTGGTTTTGCCAAGGAGATCTTGAAGAAGTTCAAGATGGAGAATTGTAACCCCATTAATACTCTAGTGTATTTTGAAATTGACCAAAGTTGAAGATGGAGAAAGAGTGAACCCAATAGTATTCCGAAGCCTTATCGGAAGTTTGAGATACTTAACATTCACTAGGCCCGATATATTTTATGCAAATAGGTTAGTGAGTGTCTCATTGGAATGCAGCGAAAAAAAATACTCCATTACGTGAAAGGTACGACTAATTTTGGACTGCACTACTCGAAATCTGACACATTCAAATTAGTTGGATATAGTAATAGTGATTGGGCTGGTGATAAGAATGAATGAAAGAGTATTTAGAGGATTTGTATTTTATCTTGGTGACACGACATTTACATGGAGCTCAAAGAAGCAACCGATTGTGACGTTGTCAACCTGTGAAGCTGAATATGTTGCTGCTACATCATGTGCGTGTCATGATATATGGTTGCAAAGATTGTTGATGGAACTTCAAATTACACAACATGGTCCTACCGATATTCTTATCGGAACTTCAAATTGCTGCTAGCGAAAAATTCAGCCTTTCATGATCATAGTAAGCACATTGATACCAAATATCATTTCATTAGGGAATGCATTGAACAAAAGGAGGTCACATATTATCATGTGAAGACAGAAGATCAAGTTGCAGATATCTTCACAAAGCCATTAAAAGGTGATGTGTTCAACAAGTTGCGACTATTGTTAGGTGTTAACACAAATTAAGTTTAAGGGGGAGTGTTGAATTGATAAACTTAAAGAAATGAAAATAATGACAAAGAGAAAAAAGTTCAATGGAAGAAATATGCTAATTAAATTGGATGAATGTAAGAGTTTAAGAAAGTTACAAATAGAATTGATGCTTTCAGTTTGTAAATAAAAGTTAAATTGTATTTAATATGTTTTATGTAACTTGTGATTAGAAACTCTATATAAAGGGTACATTTCATTGTTGTAAGTATCAAAGAAAAGTTGAAAAGAAATAAAGAGAAAAGGCTTAGAGAGTTGAGCATTTCGAAGAGTTTTTTTCAGTAGTATAATTCTTTCATGTTCCACTCTTTCATCCAATAGAGGTCCTCGGCCAATTTGATGATAATATTTTCCGTTACAAAGAGGAGCTTGGAACTATTCAAATGGCCATTTCTAATGGAGGAACAATTCAAATGGCCATTTCTAATGGAGGAATCACGAATTCACTTCATCAGCAGGAACTTCTAGCTCATTTAAATAATCAAAAGTAAAATATACATGAAGGAAAGGAGCCGAATTAGTTGGCTTAAATCAGTAGATAGAAATACAAACTTTTTTCACCAAATAGCCAATCGTAAAAAATCTTTGAATGGTTTAAAGGCACTGAAAGTTAATGGTCAAATCAGTACGAATCAAGAGGAAATTTCTACTCATATTTTGCATATATTATGGAATCTTTTATCTAGTGAATCTGCAGGTCAGGATGATTTTGAGAATGTTCATCGGGTAATCCCAAACTTAATTACGAATGAGGAAAATGCTCATCTTATTCATCGGCCAATAGTTGATGAAATAAAAGAGGCGGTCTTCTCTTCATATCCAAGTAGTGCCTCGGGTCCATATGGTTTCACAGGTGTGTTTTTCCAAACATACAGATGAAAGATTCTACAAACAATACTAGAATCAAAAGATATTATAAAACTTGCAAGGAATCAATCGATAAAACTACAAAATGCGGTAGCATACATTGTTCCATTATCGTTGTCTTTAGGAGAAAGTGAATTTATTCCCAACTATCTTTTATAACAATAACTTGGATGGAGCCGGTGGTAATCTTTACTGTAATACACTTCTTAGAGAAATAAAAAGGAGATGATACAGTTCTCCAAACTTAACGTCTACATTAAAGCCAACTAAACTAATGGGGAACCTTCTTTATTTCAAACTGATGTTCTGAAGGTTGCTACATCGGTATTGACTGAAACATCAAAATCTCCCTCTGCTACTCAACTGTTACAGGGTGTGAAACCTAGTTTTGCGAATGTTGTTAAGGGGACTGATACAACGATCACTCATGTGGATGTTAGGGCTGAAATTACCATTAAGGGAGGCTTCACCTCAATTAAAATTTTGTAGACTATTATTGAAAATCGAATAACTCTCTATTCCAATCTTTAATTGGTCGACTGATCCTCTAAAAGGGTGATTCTCCATACAGACTACAAAATTTAAAAGATTTGTTAACCAAGATTTGGGGTTTAAAAGATTCTTGGAGATTGATCTCTCTAGGGAAAGGGTTCTGTCATGTTTTACTAGTCTCTCCTGATTTGAAACGAAAAATCGGAACAGGGGAACGCTTGCTCAAGCATGGTACTTTTCATCTGTAACCATGGCAACCTGATTTTAACCCAAATGAATAGAAGACTACGAAGGCCTTGGTTTGGGTATGTTTTCATGGTTTACCTTGGGAATATTGGGATCCAACCATTCTTTCTTAACTTGCAAAAGGGGTTGGAGAATTTGTTCGAGTTGATAGAGCCATGCTGGAAGGTGATTTTGGGATCTTCGCCTGGGTTCTCATTGGTGTTGAATTGGAGAATTAATTGCAGTATACTTTAGGTGTGGAGAAAGAGGGAAAACATTTCTTGATTGATATCGAATATGAGAATATTCTTGATTTTTGCAAGATTTATTCTTCCATTAGCCATACATGGAAGGGTTGCAACTAGAATAAAAAAAATTGCTACAATGGTGGCTAAGCAGAGTAAACCAGTCCAGTATAGATTATATGAAGATTTAATCGTAGTAGAGAATGAAAAGGAAACGGATCTTATCGTGGGAGAGCACGATCAGGTTCAGTTGCATTTTAACCCATTGATAGGTAATGCATGAGAAACCACTTCGATCATTGTTGATAAGGTGCCTAGCAGCTTATTGTTGTCTGGAAGTTTTCATCCATCCTTGAATGAGTTGTTAAGACTGACACTTTCAAGGATGAGATGTGAAATCGGAAGGAGGTGGAGGCATGGGCTAACATGTCAGACTCCGATGAGGTTGATGAGCACATTGATAATTCTTTTGATGTCACCAAACCTGCTATTTCTCATGAGAACTCAGTAGCTAAGATGAATTTTAGGAACACTCTCCACTGTTGACATCGCCTTTAAGGGTGGCTCCTACCTAGGATTAGACCACCGTTAGGAGGAATCATAGGAACCAACTGAAAAAAACTATTTTATCCGGAGGTAGCATCTAATCTCCTTGGAAGCAGGGATAAAAATTGAAGAATTTGATTATGGATCAAAGAGAGCAAATTCAATGAGAGTGCAAACCTCCTTTTAAGTACTCTCCTTAGCTGATAGATTCTTTTTTACTGCCTAAATGGTTGTTTGACAATTCTTTATACTTCTTTGTTTCTTTTTCTTTTATTTAATAAAATCGAGCCTGGTTATCCAGAAAAAAATTAAACTAATGGTGCAAGTTTTTTATACCTTCAACATTTATATTAATATCCTTTAAAACAAAAAACTATGCTTTATAAGTTTAATTAACTTTAATGTCATTGAAAACAAAACTAGTAGTTTTGAATTTTAACCAAAATAGCATATACATAATGCTATATATAAAAAAACTACCAAAGATAAAATTACCAATTTATATTGTCCTATTCGATAGTGAGAAAAAGGTCACCAATCCTTACGATTCAAACAACCTTCGTTTAGCAATCCATCATGCGACATCATCCATTATATTTAATCGGGTTAAATTATTTATGCATGTGGACCACATAGATTATAAAAATAATCTAACAACAGGGACATTGTTTACAATTATATTTGTAACGTTGTTCAATGGTTCTTTGATCATGGCCATATCACAACGGGATTGAACTAGAATTTAATGGTTCTTATTCCAAAGAAGGAAAATACGATGCTTATAGAGGACTACTGATAAATTGTAATGAAAATTTTTTGTCACAAAATAATCATGGAAGTTTTGGAAAATAGAGTTTTTGTTTTGACATCGTGTATTGTTTCTTAAGTGCAATTTGGTTTTGTAAAAGGTCATCACATACATCATTGCATTGCAATAGCTTCGGAGGGAGTTAATGTTCTGAATAAAAACAGCTATGGGGGCAATGTAGCTCCAATGCCGGCCTTAAGAGTTATAGGACCTTAAACCAAATTTATATTTCAAGTTTATGGGGCCCTAAGTCAAATTGTATATTAAGAAGTAAATATTTATTGAGCCCTAAACCAACATAATAGCATATATAATTTTTTATAATTTTCTGGGGGCCCTAGACGGCTACCTAGCTCGCTTCCACACTAGGGCCGGCTCTGTGTAGCTCTAAAGATTGACATTCGGAAAGCTTTTGACACAATGAGCTGCTCATTTATTTTAGAGGTGTTAAAAGCATTCAGTTTTTATAATTTTTTTTGTGATTGGATGTTAAAGCTTTTGTCTTCTGCCCGGATTTCATTAATGATAGGAACGGTCATTCATGGCTATTTTTGGTGCACTCGTGGAGTTTGGTAAGGGGATCCGCTTTCCCCTCTTCTTTTTGTCATTATTGAAGATTACTTTTGCCATCTTCTTTCGAATATGGTCAGACTGTTGAAGTTTAATTATAATTAACTTGTTCATGCATTATCAAGTTCAATGGATCATATTAACTACACATCTTTATTTGAATTCATGTATTTGTTCAATTCACGCATTTAGAATGTTCATGTACTTAGGATATTCATGTATTCCATTTATGTTTATGTCTCTTTCATTTACCTTAAGTCTTGAATAAATAGTTCTCATTATCAATGGAAATTATCAAGTGAGTTAGGATCATTTTTTCTCTTTCATCCACTTCTCCTCTTACTAATTCTTCCTATCTAACAAAGTGGTATTAGAGCCTAGTTAATCGAAACCATGAATTCTAACATATATTTATTTCTTTTTCTGAAACTCACCAAAGAGAATTATGATAATTGGTGTATTAGAATCGAAGCCATGTTGGGTGCTCAAGATGTATGGGAGATTGTCGATAAGGGTTTTATACAATGAAGATGAAGACTCTTTGAATCAAGCACAAAGAACTACATTGGAAAATGCAAGGAAAAAAGATCAACAAGCTCTTACACTTATTCACATGTGTCTGGATGATAGTATGTTTGAAAAAGTTGCAGCCACAGTAACAGCGAAGCAGGCATGGGAGATTCTCCAAAACTCATTTCAAAGTTAAGAAAGTTCATCTTCAAACTCTAAGACATGAGTTTGAATCCTTGAATATGAATGAATCTGAGACTATATCAAATTATTTTACTGGAGTATTGGCAATTGTCAATCAATTGAAGAGTTATGGAGAAAAGATGGACAACGATCGTGTTGTTGAAAAAATCCTTCACCGCTGATCATGAAGTTTAACCATATAGTGGTTGCAATTGAAGAATCTAAGGAGTTGGATTCTATTTCTGTGGATCAACTCATGGGTTCATTACAAGCCCATGAAGAAAGAATAAAGAAAAAAGAGAAGCCTGTTGTGGAAGTTCTTCAAACAAAACTGAATTTGCACAAGAAAGGCGAATCCAATTTCATTCGAGGCTAAGATAGAGGAAGAAATGGCTATGTTCATGGAAGAGGACAATGCAAAGGTCGTGGAAGAGGAAGAACTCAGTTTAATAATGAGGAATCAAATCCTCGTTAAGAAAACACAAGGGGAAGAGCAAGAGGCACTTAGAATCGAATAGGTGGTGGAAGAAGATCAGGAGTTCGATGTTATAATTGTAAAAAGCTCGGTCATTATGCAAATGAATGTAGAAATAATTTAGCAAATGAAGAGGCTAATTATGCTGAAGTGGAAGTGTACAAAGAAGTATCAGAAGATTTTCCATTGTTACTCACTTGTGTAGGAGATAACAATGATAATTCTTGGTATCTCGATAATGGTGCTAGTAATCACATGACAGGTAACAAAAATCTATTTTATAAACTTGAGGAATCGAAGACTGGAAACATTTCTTTTACCAATGAAACTAAAGTTCCAATCATGGGGAGAGGAGATAATCACATGACAGGTAACAAAAATCTATTTTATAAACTTGAGGAATCGAAGATTGGAAACATTTCTTTTACCAATGAAACTAAAGTTCCAATCATGGGGAGAGGAGATATTCTTGTCAAATTAAAGAATGGAGACTATGATTTTATTTCTCAAGTTTATTATGTTCTAAAGCTAAAATCCAACATTTTGAGTTTGGGAAAGCTCATCGAGAAGGGCTACGAGATCAATATGAAGAATTGTGAGATGGTTATGTAAGGAAGAAAAGAGGAACTTATTGCTAAAGTACCGATATCAAAGAATCGATTGTTCAAAATTCAACTAAACACTGAGTTTGGCATTTGTTTGTAATATTCTTCTTCAAATTCGTCTTGGTTGTGGCATCTACACATGGGTCATCTCAACTTTGGTGATTTGAGAATGATGTCTCTAGAAAAAATGGTGAATGGGTTACCTCTCATGACTCTCGAGCAAAAGATTTGTGAAGGTTGCATGTATGGAAAGCAATTCAGGCAAAGCTTTCCTAAGGAATCAATCACTAGAGCAAAAAATCCACTTGAATTGGTGCATGCAGATGTTTGTGGGTCGATATCACCTTCCTCATATGGTAAAAATAGGTACTTTATATTGCTTATTAATGGTTTTAGTTGTAAAACTTGTGTATATTTCTTGAAAGAGAAGTTTGAAGTTTTTGAAATTTTCAAGAAATTCAAAGCTTTGGTGGAGAATCAAAGTGGCTTGAAAATCAAGACCCTAAGAATTGACAAAGGAGGAGAAATCACCTCAAATTAATTTAAAAGCTTTTGTGAAGTTCATGGCATTCGACGTCAACTAATAGTACCAAGATCTCCACAGCAAAATAATGTGGTGGAAAGGAAGAATCAAACTGTTTTAAACATGGTCTGATGCATGCTGAAAGAGAAGAAGATGCCGAGAGAATTTTGAGCGGAAGTAATTGCATGTGCAGTGTACTTATCCAACCAAAGTCACACAAAATCCCTATCAAAAGTTACACCTCAAGAATTATGAAGCGGAATAAAGCCAAGCATCACTCATTTACGAGTATTTGGGAGTATGGCTTATACCCATGTTCCTGATGAATCAAGAACAAAGCTTGATGACAAATCTAGAAAGCTTGTGTTTGTGGGATATGATGCAAGTTCTAAAGGCTACAAGCTTTATGAACCCACAATAGGAAAAAAGGTGATCAGTAGAGATGTTACTTTCGATGAAGAAAGCTCATGGAATTGGAATGTTAAAGATGCTAATTATAATTTTCTTCCATTTTTTAATGATGGAATTCAAGAAGATGTCATTGATGAGCCTCAAACTCCTTCTCCTTCGCCAATGAATCTCAGAGATCTGTCTCCTCAAAGTTCTGTTGAACGAATGCCTCATATAAAAGATCTTGCTGATATTTATGCTATAACTAATGAAGTGCAAGGGGATGAATCCACATTATTTTTCATGTATTCTAATTCAAAACCAGTAAGCTTTGAAGATGCAGCAAAAGACCATGATGGATAATAGCCATGGATGAAGAAATTCGAGCTATTCAAAAGAATGATACTTGGGAGCTAGCGAATCTTCCAAAAGAAAAGAAGGCCATTGGTGTAATCCGCAAGGGGAAATTGAACGTTACAAAGCTCAACTTGTTGCTAGAGGATTCACTCAAAAGGCTGGTATTGAGTATGAAGAAGTCCTTTCTCCTATAGCCCGTTAGGAGACAATCAGATTGATTATTACTTTAGCTGCTCAAAATAAATGGAAGATCAATTAGATGGATATGAAGTCAGCATTTTTGAATGCGTATCTTGAAGAAGATGTCTATATAGAACAGTTGTTGGGTTATCAAGTTCAAGGTCATGAAGATAAGGTGCTAAGGTTAAAGAAAGCATTATATGGCCTGAAGCAAGCTCTAAGGGCATGGTATTCTCTCATTGATGCATATTTTCAGAAAAATGGCTATACAAAGTATCCGTATGGACATGCTTTGTATGTCAAGAATTATTATAATGGTGATTTGATGATTATTTGCTTGTATGTAGATGACTTGATTTTTACAAGGACAAACTCAAAGGTGTTTGATGAGTTTAAGGAGAAGATGGCACGGGAATTCAAAATGACTAATTTGGGTCATATGTCTTATTATTTAGGCATTGAAGTGAAGCAAGGAGATGATGGTATTTTCATTTCTCAAAAAGGATAA
The DNA here is from genome assembly GCA_949673415.1 of Euphorbia schlechtendalii. Taxonomy (NCBI): domain Eukaryota; kingdom Viridiplantae; phylum Streptophyta; class Magnoliopsida; order Malpighiales; family Euphorbiaceae; genus Euphorbia; species Euphorbia schlechtendalii. The sequence goes on along the minus strand of CATIWQ010073539.1, from coordinate 8,277 downwards.
GCAACAAAAATCTTGAAAGAGTTTCAAATGGAGAATTGTAGTCCAGTCAGTACTCCTGTAGAATGTGGAACAAAGATGAGTAAGTTTGATGATAGTGCAGTTGTAGATCCAACTCAGTTTCGAAGATTGGTTGGAATATTGAGATTTCTAACTTGTACAAGACCTGATATCTTGTATGGAGTTGGACTGATTAGTCGCTATATGGAAGAACCACGCATGAGTCATATGAAGGCAGCTAAAAGGATCCTTCGTTACATAAAAGAAACCTTTGACTATAGCTTGTTTTATGCTGCAAGTTCTAATGGCAGTTTAACGGGTTTCAGTGACAGCGATTTTCATGGCGATGTGGATGATAGAAAAAGTACATCTGGTTTTGCTTTCTTTATGGGAGATTCAGCATTTACTTGGAATTCGAAGAAGTGTTATGTTATCATCGTGTGAGGCGGAATATGTGGCAGCGGCTTCTTGTGTTTGTCATGCCATTTGGTTAAGAAGATTGCTAGAGATGTTGGGTTTAATTAGAGTTGAAGCCACGGAAATTTTTGTTGATAACAAGTCCACAATTGCTTTGAGCAAGAACCCGATATTTCATGATAGAAGCAAGCATATTGACACCAGATTTCATTTCATCAAAGAGATTATCAGTAAAGGAGAAGTGGTCCTTAAGCATGTGAGAACTGAAGAGTAAGTTGTAGATATTTTCACCAAGGCTTTGAAGGTTGAAGTATTTTCCAGACTAAGGACGTATCTTGGCATTACAAAAGAACAAGTTTAAGGGGAAGTGTTGAAGTTTAATTATAATTAAACTTGTTCATGCATTATCAAGTTCAATGGATCATATTGTCTACACATCTTTATTTGAATTCATGTATTTGTTCAATTCATGCATTTAGAATATTCATGTACTTAGGATATTCATATATTTCATTTATGTTTATGTCTCTTTAATTTACCTCAAGTCTTTTATAAATAGTTCTCATTATCAATGGAAATTATCAAGTGAGTTAGAATCATTTTTCTTCTCTTTTATCCACTTCTCCTCTTACTAATTCTTCCTATCTAACATAGACAAGGACAGATTAAACCAATGGGCTATACCAAGGAATCAGAATTCCCTACTTATTTTTTATACGCCGATGGCATTCTTTTATCCGTAGCTGCCACCGCGACGAATTTGACTCGGATAAATCTGGCTTTGGCAATGTATGGGGATTTATCAAGACAACGAGTTAACTGGGGAAAGTCAAAAGGATATTTTGATTCAGGTGTTACTAATCAGAGGGCAACCAGTCTTGCGGGGTTAATGGGTTTATGTGTGAGCCATCTCCCCTTCCGTTATTTGGGTGTTCCTCTCTTCGTAGGAGCACCAAGGGCTATTCATTTGCTTCCACTACTGCATAAGGTAATAAACTGTTTTTCTAGATGGAAGGGCAATTTCTTGTCTTTGGCAGGTTGGGTTGCTTTAGTAAATTCAGTCATCACGGGAACCTTGATTCATTCTTTTATGATTTACAAATTGCCGCATACTCTGATTAATGATTTAAATAAGGCAGCAAGAAATTTCATTTGGTCAGGGTCTGTCGATATCTGAATACTTGTTGTAGTCCCTTGGCATCTTTTCACTAAAAGTATAAAGTAAGTAGGAATTGGAGTAAAAGATTTTTCGATGGTCAATGAAGCAATGTTAAGATAATTGACGTGGGGTCTTATAACGAGCATTGAAGATTTTTCGGATGCTCCGCACTCGTTTCATTACTGATTCTAGTATTCATCGAGGGAAAATTTCAACATCGAACATCCAGCACTCTTGTAAAGAGATCTACTCTATTCTTAGAATCCAAATTTTTTGGTTCAATGGAAATTCAATGATGCTGAATTTTTAGAGTTCTAAATGGATAAATCCAACAATCGCGGAACACTTAAATTTAGATGAAGAAGAACGCTTTTCGAGTACGGCTCATATTAGTCAATTTCCTAATATGGCTGGTTGGGTAAACATTCCCACTCTCCCAGATGCTATTATTAATCAAATTACGTTGATCTCACATTGCGGGGATGCTTTTGATGTCGTTATTTGGAAGCCAGGAAGTTGCGGATTATTCTCAGCAAAGTTATTTGCCAAAACGTTGAAACCATACCCTGTGGCAAATTCATTCATTAAACTGCTGTGGGATCCGTCCATTCCTCCGTCTCACTTATTTCTTTGTTGGCGGGTTTATCTTGGTTATGTAGCTACGCATGACTTTAATTCATAGGGGTATGAATATTGTTTCAAAATGTGTATTATGTAACTCTTCCTCGGAAACAATTGATCACCTCTTTGTAAGTTGCTCGATGGCCGGTTCTCTTTTGGGCCAGCATTATGTCATTTTTTGGACGGAAAATCCTCACTAATGGCTCGGTGAAGGAGGTTTTACAATCAGCCCTTTCGGTTCGCTTCAGCCCATAAATCTCTATGTTGTAGAGGAGTGCCATTATTCATGTTGTTTGGATTTTTCGGAGAATGTGAAATGATTGCATTTGTTAATCCCACACTTTTAGTTTACATGGAAGTTTAAGATCTCTTTGGGTTTGGATTCCAAGTTCGGATGGTTGAAACAATTAAACAATGTGGAACTGTACGGTTGAGGAAGGAATTCTGAACAATTTGGGGTTAACATCCCTGTTGTATCATGCTCCTCGCATTGTTACAGTCAATTGGCAACCCTGGTTAACATTACTCCTCTCTTCAATTGGATAAAAGTTAATACAGATGCTTCGGCTATGGGATCCCTGGGTCGATCGGGATGGGGGGACATTTTTCGAGATTATAATGGGAAAGCTTTAGGCTGCTTTTCTTTTGGGATTGAGTCTTCATATGCTTTTTTGGCCGAGTTAAAGGCGGCCATTAAAGCGATAGAAATTGCTTCTGAAAAGGGTTGGTTTAATCCCTGGTTGGAAAGTAATTCTACTTATGTAATTTCTCTTTTCCGTAGTCAAGTGAATTTGGTACCTTGGATTGTTCGAGCTGATTGGATTAATTATAGAGATTGAGATTAATGTTCACACATATTTATAGAGAAGTGAATCAGGTTGCAGTTGCACTACCAAGGCATGGCCGCATTTCTTCGAATTATATTTGGTGGGAAAGTCCACTCGATTTTGCTAGTAGTTATTATTTCATGATTTAAGGGACCGAAGCATGCTTCGGATTGCATAGTTTTCTTATTTTAGTTTGTAGTTTTTTCGTTTCTCTTTTAATAAAGTAGAGGTTGGTGGGTCTCGTCGGCTGGGTGCCATCCTCCGACGTCTTCCTTCTCCTCAGTTTCATTAAAAAAAGTTCCTTCTTAGGTGTTATGTGGGAAAAATCCACTCTACAATGTGGTTAAAATTACATTGCGCTTTGAAGGTTTGAACCATCGTCAAGAAGATTATCTGATACTATGACATTAACCATTTGACTTGCATATTTTAGCCAATATAGGTAAAGCATTATTGTAGTTTTAATATTATTATTATAATTATTTTTTTTGCATAAAGCTGAGCATGATAAATGCCGGCTCTATTTATTAAAATAGAAAAGAAAATAACAACAACAAAATGAAAAAAAAGGAAAAGAAAAAGGAGAAAAACATTAAATTAGCTAGAGCCTACTAAATCGAAAAAAGAACTAATAAACTCTTTAAGTAGGAGAATATTTGTCAAGTTTCCTACGATCGCGTTGAATTTGATAACTAATAGCAACCGTTAAGCTTTTCTTCTTCTGAACCGATAACGGCTTCCAATGAGAGGTGGTAAGTGAATTCACAATTATATTGCATGCATACCTACATTCAGTAGAGCTAGAGCCCGTACTCTTGGAGGCCGAGGCAATGATAGAGTCCCTAAAAGCTCTCATACGCGCATTTTTCTTGCTCCTAATTGTTTTCCAATTATTATCATTCTCCTCAGCCATCAGATTTTCCCCATCATTCGTTGAGGTCCTCGATCGCATACGTTGCTCCTCCTCTTCCACCATATCTCTCCAACACTCATGGTTAACGTTGTTAACCTGGGCTGAAGTTGAATCAAGAGACAAATCCATAGTGAGATCAATGCCAATTAGATTATAAACCGAATTATGCCGATTGTCAGCGATTTCCAACCCGCCATCAGCTTTTATACCATTAGCATGTTCCACCCTTTCAATAGTAGAATTTGCTTTATGAACCACCACATGGTTCTCCTCGTGATCTCTAGTTATGAACCACCACACAGTGATCCTCGTGATCTCTATCACTACTGTTGCCACCGTCACTTTCCTACATCGTAGAGTTGCGAACAACAGCCTACTCGCCCAAAGGAGTAGCCTCCTTATCATTCAAACTTTTTTCAAGATTTCGAAAAGCATTTCCAATGGGAATATCAGACTTGGCCTCAAGATGCTCCTCAAGGTCTTGTTGCATCACCTTTCTTTTAGTAAGAAGGGTATTGCGCACATCAGCTACCTTTCCTCTGGCAACGTTACCCAAATCCTCAACCACCCTTGGCTTCTTGAACTTCTTGCAATCGTAGTGATGGTTTCCAACAAATTAACACAGTCTGTAAAATGCGTGTGAATTTACAAAAACAAAGTCGATCCACAATTCACTTCCCATTTGCTCCACCCCAACCATTAATGGCAAGGTAGTTGATAGATCAACATCCATAAGAACCCTAGCAAAGTGACAAAATCACCATTCAAAGTGTCATTATCTACTCGTGATAATACACCAAAGTTGCTAGTAATAAACACTAAAATTCTAGCATCCTAATGCTCCCATGGTAGCCCTTGCAATCTAACCCAGACATGAGCATTCGTAGCCTTTTAAGCTGAGGGATCGAAATCCAGATGCTAGGGGTGCACCCTAAATAGACTAGGTTTAAGATTGACATTTCCCCTAGACCATACCATATTTTTTATCTCCATCAAACCATCATTATATGATAATAACCTCTACCCAACGAGATCAGCCTCCATTGAGTTTTGAGTCCCCAAATCAAGGTTAGTTGTGATTTAAGGTCCTCCAACTTCTTTGGCATATCCCCCTTCAATCAACAAGTCAAAGAAAAGGAGCAAAGCTTTAAACGTTCATTGTAGAAATCTTGGAAGATTCTAACTAACCTGAACCACCCTTCTTGGAAATAAGGGCTGTTGTATTGAATTGAATTTTACCCGAAGATTGAGCATCAACGATAACAGCATAAGATGAAGGTTGCGCAGGTAGAGGTTGAGGTTTCGTAACCTATGGCTGCTGCTGTGCAACATGAAGCTGGACAAGTTTAATAACATGATCGGAGCTGGCGCTAGCAATCTATGGTTGGATAGGCTCATCGGACAAAATAGACAGAGGTGTTGTCTGGGGAGCAGTGTGCGGCCTGCTACCTTTGGGAACAGCTTGAGGCTGTATGACAGTTCTGGTAGGTGTGGAGGACTGTTGGTTGAAATGTTCAGCTATAAAACAAGAATTAGAGTGACCGTGATCCATGGTAAAGCGAAGAGAAATAGATCGAAGAAGAAAAATGCATGACTTCCGGTAGAAATCTAGCACTTTTCATGAATAGCGGCTAGGGAAGCAAGAAAACCCTAATAAGTTGTTATTTCATTTTAATTAGTTTTGAAAAAGCAATAAATAATTTTATTATTATTATTATTATTATTATTATTATTATTATCTATGCTCTTATGTCCATTTATTAACTAGTTCAAAGAAATTAAATAAGTTATCTGTATGTGTTTTTTATGTGGTTCGATAGCTGGCTAGCTAGTGATGTGTGTGCTTAGTAATGTTTAATATCCTTTTTTTCAATCTATTTACTGTATCCAAAACTTATTAGGATCACACACTTGACTATAGCGGATGGGTTTTTTAGTGGGATTTTTTACTTTAACAAGGCTTGAACTTGAGACTTTGCTTAAGTAATATCAATGGGCTTACCACTTTAACCAACTCCCATTGTCAATGTTGAATATTACTTTAACTAATAAACTAAACGCTAATGCATGAGGACCTCTTGAATCAGGTAAGTTTTGTCGGATTCTACTGTTATAATAGAAGTTCTAAATATGAACAAGTGTTGTTAGTACCATTTATCAAATAGAAAAATTATGATAACTGCAAGTATACAGTTGCGATGTAGTTTTAAAAGATATTGATCCCACAGGGAAGGAATTCGGTTATAAGGACAAACTAGAGTTACGGAACACAAGAAAATAAAATAAGTTAAAGGTTTTGAATTGTAGACTGATGAATGGACAGATGCGTGAACATATTAGCCAAGATGCAAAGCATATAGATATTCCCTAAGAACAAGTATAGTGGAGTAAAATATGAAAAATAATCAAGAATGTTTTATGCACTAGATAACTTCAACAAAGTCGGTTGTAGACACCCAAACATCCTATAATCAACCACAGAGCAACACCTGAAATGACTTTTCTAAATCTAGGGTAAACGAATTATGACACTTATAAAAACCTGGACAACAATAATACTATGCTTAGTACCGGTCGCTCTCACTCTCACATAGCTGTATTTAGCAAGTTACCACTCCAAAAATGTTAGCTCACTAAACAACATTATAATCACAGATCTAGAGATTATACATAATCTTGTTAACCCCGAAACTACTCTTAAAGTCAACTTGAAAGCATATAACTTCATTAATATGAGTAACGTAAGACGAAATACTTGTTATAATACATAGACATATCATAAACATTGAATTAGAAAGTATAAGTAGAAAACAAAGTAAATTTGTAAGGTACGCAATTGAAAACTAAAGTTGATCAAACCATATCCACTGTTTAATGGGAGTCATCATTTCCCACAATTCCTGCGTCTTCTTTGAATTTGGTCTTGACTCATACAGAACTTCCGTTAGGATGCTATTCTTTGTGATAATTGCTTTGCTTTGCACTCATACAAAAATTGCTCGAATTTGTGGAGAAATCTAGTGATTGAAACAAGAATCGGATCGCTTATACATTTTTCTCTCTAACACTTTGAACTTAGTGAAATCTATATAACTTTCACTCTCGATCTATCACGTATCATGCCATACATGTCATCTTACACCATCTGCATGAAATGGTTGATTTGAACCTTTATTTATAGAGTGTGAAAGGTTGCATTTATCCAAATGAATATTCATGTCCATTGGTGAAGGGTTGCATCATCTTCAATGTGATTTGATGCAAGATTTCATCCTTATCTTCAATGGATAGGCACCTTTTTATGGTTGCATTGTCTCCAAAAGGTGTCTCTTCACCTGATAATTGATGGCGGTTGATGGTCGTTGATCGTTCTTATCCGACGGTTGGAAGTTGAGAAGAGTTTATCAAACCCATCACGATTCATGAGCATGACATACATGTCATGATCGTGAATGTAAGTTGGCAACTAATTGTATGTGAAGAATGATTAGTTGCGATCGTGATAGATTATCACGAGCATGATTTGGACAATCACGAGTAGGAATCACGATCATGACATGGTCAAGACTTATGCTTTTCTTCATGATTCTTCTTTGCAACTTTACTGATCTTTGACAACTTTGATCCTAAGCCAATTCCTTGCATTCCACGCATCTTTTTGCACCTTTTTCACTCTTTTTCCATAGAATTCTATCTTTGATCATTTCTCTCCCAAGATTCACCTAGTTTCTGCACTTGCATAAAAAACAACTACATGCCACGTTAAATGTGTTATATGAAGTATAAAATGACTCTAAACCACATCGTTTTAAGAGTAAAAATATCAAGATAATAAGTGTAACCATACACTTATCACAGCCCCACACTTAACTTTTGCCTTGTCCTCAAGATATACACAACAGAAGTGTATAAAATAGTAATTCAAGTTCGTACATCATTTGGAGAAAGACTATTACAATGAGTACTGCATTTACATGTTGCATAAGGTTTAAGTAAAGTATACGAAATTTCCCATGAATTAGTAATGCTACTTTTTTTCACTCTATGAATGGTTGTAGTTTCTGCTCCGTACCATTGCTCACCTTTTGCATAACTCATTGGTTATCTTCTTTTTCTTTTGATATTTTTATCTCAATACCCTCTTCCTATATTGATCACTTTCAAAGTATTATGGGTATAGTTTCCCTACTCTTTAGACACACTCAGTACTTATGAGACGTATTCGAGAATAACATATAAAACTTATAGTAAGAACACTACTAGATATTACTCCACTCAAAACTTATCGGTAGCATTAAACTAAAACTATATAACTTATACTAATTCATGTTGCATTGAAATAT
>CATIWQ010073447.1:0-10777 GCA_949673415.1 Euphorbia schlechtendalii | reverse complement strand
CCTTTAATGGGAGTCATCAATTCTCGCAATTCCTACGTCTACTTTGAATTCGGTCTCGGCCCGTACAGAACCTTCGCTAGGATGCTATTCTTTGCGAATATCGAACAAAAGAATATTGAAGAATGAAAACTTTTATTGATAAGTGATTTGCAAGTACACTTATACAACAATCGCTCGAGAATATAGAGAAATCTAGTGATCGATACAAGGATTCGAATCACTTAAACATTTTCTCGCTAACACTTAAGAACGTAGCGAACTCTCTATCTACACACATTATATATAATCCTTTTTTCTCTACACTTCCTTTATTGCTCTGAAGGTATACACAACATTGCATGAAATTTGTGAGGGATTGGAACCTTATTTATAAAGTTCGAAGGATTGCATCTATCCAAATGAAGGGCTATGTCCATTGGTGAAAGATTGCATCTCTTCATTGTGATTGGTTGAGAAACTTTGATATAATCCACAATGGATAAGCACCTTTTCATGATTGGTTGACTCCTGATAGGTGTCTGTTTGTTGGTAGTTGATGGCGATTGATCATTCTTATCTGGTGGTTGTTAGTCAAGAAGATAATACCAGAAAACCGTCCAAGTCGCGATCGTGATACATAAGTCGTGACCATGAATCTTTGATTGGCAAACTTCAATTTTTGAAGTAAACATGTCACGACCGTGAATGATTGTCGCGACTAGGAATTGTGTTTTACTCAGAAATCTTCTTATAATTTCACCGATCTTTGACAGCTTCGATCCTAAGCCAAATCTTTAAGTTCCATGCATCTTTTTACACCTTTTTCACTCTTTATTCATAGAATTCCACTTTAGATCATTTTACTCCCAACATTTACCTAGTATCTGCATTTGCATAAAAAACAACTACATAACAGGTGAAATCTTTTATATGAAGTATAAAAATGATTAAAACTATAGTGTTTCATGTTTAAAATTAATGTGATAATAAGTGTAATTACACACTTATCAGCAGAGCTCTGAAATTTGAGGGAGACAAAATAATCTTCAACTAAGCTTCCATGTCAAAGATCCTTAGAAAGATTGAAGATAGACACCTTATCCTTTACATCATATATTCCAGTGTTCACAAGCTATCCCACATTTTTCTAAAGATCTTCTTTCTTGACCTTTAGCATGTTTAATTTTTTGTGAACTAAGAGACCATTGTCTATGTCTAGATACTCAGTGTGCTCTGGGAAAAGTTTTCCCATGGCATAAAAATTGGCCTTTTGTGCCTTCTTAATAGAATCATCTATGTTGTTGTTGATTTCTCTACAACCAGCATCGAACTTGTCTATGAGGGAGTCAATGTTTAGCACAGGCTTTTCAATGGTGACATCCACTATTTTATCACACTATCCAGCTTGTCATCATAATTCACCATTAGTCTAGACATGCTCTCAAGTAGCTTCGCCATGCTATGCCTAATATCCATGGTGGGTTTCACCTCCCTCGGCACATGCTCAATCTTCTAGTTCATGCTCTTTTTGATCTTGGCTTGCTCTTTGCCAAACTTATGAAACTCTGTAACTTGAGTTTCCATGGTGGCATTCAAGTTGCTCAATAGCAACATCTACACTACCCTTTATCTTTCTTCCTACTGCATTAGGGAAAGTAGTAGACATGGGGATAGATGTGACAACTGCACTGAGTTGAGTTGCGTTGTAGATTCAAATAAGAATGTCAAGATCATAACCATCTTATCCATAGGCTCTTAGCTCTTTCCTTGGCTAAGTGGTTTGAATCGTAAATAAACTACATTGAATCTTTTCAAACTCTTTGAAGTAGATAGATTCAGATGGTATGCTTGAATGCTCCTTAAACTTAGGAAGCTTAGCCTTGGGTTTGGTGGATAGGTTTGTCAATTCTTGGGCTAGTAGAAATTTGCTAACTGCCTTATCTATCTTAGCATTAACTTAAGATTTGGGAATTTCTTCCTGGCCAACTCCTTTATCTGTGACAAGATAGATGAATCATTCGAGTTCTCTTGGACTAGCTTACTGTTGGAGGTAGGTACTTCATTGGTTGCAAAATTTACTTATTAACCTCCTCATTCGCTTTTCCATGCTAAGTGGAGTTCTCACCATTAGGAACTTCTCTAATCAAAGGGATTAGAGGTGTTGAGGATGGGTTTGAAGAAGTGGTTGGTTTAGAAGTTTATGCATTTGAAGAAGTAGGAATAAGTTAAGACTTTACAGGGGAAGGTATTATTGTGGTTTGTGTGTTTGGTGGAAGAGAAGATGTGGCATTTTGAATGTTAGTAGGAGAAGAAGGTGGGGAACTATAGGGATATTTATAAGTAAATGTATCATATGGGAAGGTGGAGGTTGAGAATTTATAGATTGAATGTTCGTATCTACAAGAATAGAAACTGAGGGGTTTACAAGAGAAGATTTAACGAGGATTTACAAAAGAAATGAGGGTAGGATTTAAAGGTGCCTCAAGGTTAAGGATGGGTCAACTTGAGGCATTTTAGATTGAGTAGGAAGAGTTTTAGTCTGAGTGAAAGAAGGTGTGGGGATATAGGGATCAGGAAGATCGAATTCTCTTGATGAAGGGATTGGTTATCTCTAGCATCCTCCTCACTGCTCACCACTTAAACATTCTCCATTAGTGGTCTGCAGGTGGCATTGCGCTTGCATTGAGCTCCCCTAGCTTTGGTAACTTCTTCCTCCACATGGGCAGCAACGCTTGGACTGATAGTTTTAGGGTCCTCTTTTTCTTTCTTAGAGAACCCATTTTTCAGTTACTTCAGTTATGTTTAGTTTGCGCTTTCTTTGGTGCAAGGTTTCTTCTGCCTCAATGGCATCTTCTTCCTCCTTAACTCACTGTTTAGCCTCAACTTCCCTTTGAGTGCGAGTCTTGACCTCATTTTCCTTCTTTGTTGAGTTGTGGCCTAGGCAGTCATATCTCCTACCCTTGATTTTGCTGGGCTCTTCCTCACCTTTGATGAGGTGGCCTTTGGCTTGAGGGATGATGGAGCATATGCTATGGAGAGAGGTTTCAGCTTTGTCGAAAGCGAAACATGATCACTGTTCTCTTCACTACTCTCGAAATTCACCATCAAACCATCCTCATCCTCCTTGGCTATACTCGAGAATAATATCGATATAGCCTTGGCTTTTCACTTAGCATCTTAGCCCTTGGTGTACCTAGTATGCACCTGGTCATGATACAGCTTGTTGAAGTGCATCATGGTGACAATCTTCTTCATGGGGATAATAGTTTCCCTAGTTCTTCCCACAAACGATGAGATATCCACCTTCACCGCTTTCATTAAGGCAGTGGTCAAGTTTCCATAGTGGTAGACGGTGGTAATCTTGGTCAAGTGATGAAGAATCATCATAATTTAGTTCAATTGCTTACCTTCTACCATATGGTATATCACACACCTCTCGAGGTAGGTGTAGTTGGAAAGTGACCCATTCTTAGGAAGCAATAGCTTCACCACCAGCACATGGCAAGCTCTAGCTACCTAGCTCTTCTAGAGGTTAAAATTTCCCCAGATCCACAATCTACTAGCAATTCCCAATCTTCAGGAATTGTCATAATTTCTTCATCACCCATCTTTTGGAGTTGAGTGCCCTTGTTAGGCATGTTTAAGATGCTCCCAATCAGTCTGAAATAGATGAGATGGGATTTTCCTTCTAGTTCCACCAAGAGGATGTCATTATACCCTTGGATGGTATATAGATTTTGGAAGAAGCTCCTAATCAAGCTAACAATGGTTGGTCCTTCCAACTGAAAAACTAACTAAGCCTCTATTGCATGATCACCCTATGAAGGATTTTGTTCCTGATTAGGCCTTCATAGTCGACTTCATATACTAAGCCAAAGTCCAAATTAGATCCCCATTTGACCTTTGTAAAGACCGTTCCAAAGAGGAACGTAATCTTCTCTTGCTTTCCTTCAGTATTACCATAGATGCTTCTTTTCGAGCTTCCTTGAAAGATAAAGGTGGATTTGGTTCTCGCCATTTTAGAAAGAACGATTTGAGAGAAGAAGAGAATTAGGATTCTTTTGCAGTTTGAAGCGATTAGAATTCAAAGATGTAAGTACCCTCCCACTCCTTCATTCTTCAGCTTTTATAGACATCTTCAAGTTGCAGAGATACTGTGAGCACAGGATTTTGTACTAGCTCATGCGTTCAATGATGATGGCGTTTCGAGATATTTATCCTCGAATCACACATTTTTTGACCGCCCTATGATATTCAAATGGGAGTCTTCCTTGTCTCTGAATTTAAAAGGACTTTAATTTAAAAATTAACTAAAAAAATATAAAAATACACAATAAAATTTGAAAACGCTACCGAAAACCGAATCCGGGGGCCTGCATCACCAAAGGTGGGCAAGGCAAACCTCGCCAAAAGGCTTTGACGAGGCAAACCTCATCGAAGTCCTTGGCGAGGCTGCCTCGTAAGACTTTTTTCCAACGAGACCCCTCACAGGATAAACTTACCTTTTTTGGATTTTTGGGATTTATTCTATAAATAGTTAGGTCATTTTCGATAATCGGAAGCCGGAAAAATTTACAGACAAAATATAGCATTTAGAATTCCAAAGAACTAAATGAAGATTTTTTAGACTTTTACAACAACAATTTTTATTTAAATTAAAGGACAAGGAGGATTTTCAAATGCCAATTGGATATCTTCGAAGTGGATTCATTCTATAAAGGTAAGCCTCTGAGTTCCTAGAACTGCAATTTTTGTGTTTTCGTTGTTCTTTTTCTTCTGATTTCATTTGTGAACCTAGGATTTTTATTTTATTCAAATGTTGTAATTCTTCTTCATCTATTTTTCTTTATGAAAAGGTGATGTATGTTAGAACACCCCCACGAAGGGAATAAAACATATTCCCGGATAACAGCCCTAACCAATTTACCATGCGAGCAATTTCATTAATTAAAATGAGCAACCAATGTGCTAATAAAACGAAGTATTTTGTTTAAATAACAAACACATTATAGCGATTGATTTTTTTAGGCCACATGGGCCTCGCTAAATTCAAAATTGAACATATATGTGATATTCCCTGTGCTAACCTTTGTGGATGCATGTAGATTAGGATTAGATGTATGTTTAGGATTTTAATTTTCCTTCGGGTATCGCAATTTCTTTTTTTTTGGGAAATGTAATTAATAGGTTAATGGGTAGTTGCATCCCCAGATTTTTGAAGCCTTGTAATCTTTATTTTTCGCATTTATTTTCCGCATTTACTTACTGCTTTGTGGATGGTTTATTATTTCACCTTGTGGATGGTTTATTATTTTCACCATACGTGAATCATGCATTTAAAATAAAAAACGACCTAAGCGCGAATGTGCACATTTAAGAGAATACGATTTTCTGTAGACGTAATATAATGTGATCTAATGAGAAATAAGCAACTTATCCAAAGCTCGAATCTCTATGTCTTAGTGGGCCGTCCCCCGGACATTAAGCCTCACAGGACTCTAATTCCTGGAAAGAGCTAATCTAGGTGGTGACTCGACACTAAGAGACGGTGGATTCGGGTTTGACCAAATCTAAAAAATGTTTTTGCTTTCTCTTTCAACCTTTTTCTCTGAGTCCCTGACCCGTTGCATGTATTTTTTCAAACACCCTGGTGGACAGCGCCTATGAAATCGCGCTCTCTCGGCCCACTGCTCCGTGTTGCTCGCTCACAGTGGTGACTCCGCTAGGGATTTTTCTAAAAACTTGTTTTTTTTAAAAAAGGTTTTAGATTTTGGATAAGTGTCGAAAATTATTGATCACATTATTTCGTTTTCTCTTAATTTTGACATATTCATAATAACGCATTGCAGTGGAAGGGATTAGCCCATAAGTCTAAGGTACCACTATTATCACGAAGCTCTCTCTTGTACTAATCTGCCTCCTTGAGAAAAGATAATACTTGAGTGAGTGGAGCACTTGTTGCCATATCGCATGTACCTCCCTCATTAGAACCTATTTGGGGAGAGGCTTGGACTGTATTTCAATGAAACAAGAACCTTCTACATCAGTAACCCATTTATAAACCCTCATGTAAATAAGCCATAGGCATTTTCCCTAGGGTGTTACCCAAACACACGATCATGCAATATATTTTCCTACAGGTGCGCTCCTTAGTATCCTCATGGTACTAAGATGAACCAAACTTAGGATAGATACTAGCCAAAAACCCTATGTGCGGGAGTTGTATGGTTGGAAGAAAGATATTGTGTGCTATGTGCTAATTGTTTACCACTTTCCAATTCATTATGCATAGTACAAATGTGCTATACTAACCATGAATCTTAGTGCAGACACTTGAACGCACACACTCATAATATTAATCATGATCTGATGTCCTTCATGCTTAAGACTTAGTTGACACTTGAGATCGTGTCACCTTAGGAAAACATGAAACCAACTAGAATCATGTAGCATCATTCAACCCAAGTTTTAGCGCGATGTCCACATGATGTTCGACTCTTAAGACAAACCTACCCAAATAGCTGTGTCTGGGTGATTGTACATGCCAAAAGCCTACACGAGGCAAACATGAACACAAACCATTTTAAAGGATATCCTAGTTGATGTCTCAACCTAGGCTCATAAGAGGTAAGACTTACCCCTAGAACCCTACTTTTCACCCAAAATACTCACGCATCACTACATACCTTTTGTGATGATGTCCACTAACATCCAAGACCTTGCCCCAATGGGGCAAAAGAACCAAAACATTCAACTATATGATGCATATGGTAGTTATTTCCATACATTTTTGGATCACTTTTTGTTAGGGTATGTCACACTGGTCACCTGAACACCAAGAGAACTAACTTTAGTTCTCAAACCTTTGACTTATCACCACACAGGTAATTAGGTCACTTTATTTCACACTATCCCCAAGATAGAGTATGAGTCTCAAAAATAATAGACCTTCATTTATCACATGGACTATCGATTCTGCTCTTCTTGTGAGTGATTTCTATCTCGCATCATGGCACGCTAACCTTTTTTCCATAGCCAAAAGATTAAACATTTCATAAATCAATCATGCATCATGATTTTACATGCATTCCCTAACAACCTCCAAGAAAAAGCCTATCTACCGAAAGGCATGGAATAGGGCTTCTCGCCGGCTAATCCGCATCTACCAAACCATTGCTCACCAAGAAGGAGTTCTGTACACCGACTCTAGCTCAGATTCAGAACAAAACACTCTACATAGCTTTCGCAATATGACCCATTAACAAGAAGAGAATGTAACCAATGATCAGGCTCTCGGGGCAGGTCAGAACCCACAAGCCAACCAATCGTCTGTGAGTACCGAGATTGCTACTACAATGAATACCTTCTCCAATAGTGATAAGTTTGTGTCAATCCTCAACCGCCACACTAGAACTGGATAGCCCGAGCAAAGGGAAAATGATGTGGTGCTAAATGTCGGTGGTACAATCCTACCAGGGGGACCGTCATCTTCCGCTGCTGTATTTCCAAGTTCTGCAATAGTCGCCCCTAACTTCTATTAGTTCAGCTCTGAGCAGGGTCAGCCGCAGATAGTGTATGAGCCATAAATGGGTGGCTAGTTCTTCCCATGGTAGCCGGGGCATGCCTCATTTGCACCAAGGGTGTCAGGGCCTTCAGAAATCAAGCCCTCTTCTAATTACATTCCCTTTATTCAAGGGGTGACTCAGCCCACAGTGCCTAGCTGGGGCAGACCTTCTCAAACATTTCAAAGTCAAGGGTAGCACTACCCATGTTCACAGTATGGGGCCTTCTTGGAGACCCTAAACAGTATCCTTTAACAACCTAGAATGGCTGAACTCTAGAGATAGTTCTTGGCCACTCATGTGCAGGGGCAAAGGGGTGCGATCCCAGTGCAACCCACCGTTGGGGATGAGGATACTTTGCCGCCGACCTTTGCTATGCCCCAATTCGAAAAGTACAGGGGCAATATAGATCCTCACAAGCATATCACGCATTATTAGAATGTGATGAGGGCTTTGAGGATAAGTGATAGGATGATGGCCAAATTGTTCATCGTTACATTAGGAAGCCCTGTAAATGAGTGGTACAGTCATTTATCGATTGACACAGCTTATGATTGGGGATGTCTGTCGTAGGCGATGGTAGACCACTATGGCTTCAATACTCTGATGGTCATTACTATGTAGAATCTGGAGGCAGTGAGGAAGAAACAGGGGGAGAGCTTCAAGCCTTATTTTGTGAGACAGATGGCTACGCAAGTACGTTTACAGTCTCGCTTATCTCTACCGGAGATGATCATGAAGCTTTTAGATGGTGCACTACCATTGTATCGGAAGAGGCTAGGGTCTGAGACTTTCCATAGTTGTTAGGAAGTTTTTGTGTGAGCTCAGAAGATAGAGTGGTATGATGCAAAGGAGGAAAAAAACGGAGCAATAGGTTGTTAAGCCCTATTATAGGAAGAATGATTCCAACCTAGTGTAGGTGAAGGTGAAGCAATCGGCAGTACAATTGGTGAATGAAGAGAAGGTAGCCACTGTTAGGTTGCCAATGGAATAATATCATGACATCTCGCAATACGCTGCTAATTTAGGATTCTTGTTCACCAAGCTATGTGAACTTAATCAATTACTACCATCATCATGTGGCCGTGGGACATCGCACAAATAACTACAAGGAGCTGCTGAAAGTTATTCAGAAACTGGTGGCTGATAAGGTCATCCATGAGCCTGCACTTAAGCCAAGTACAAAGAATAACCCTTTGCTAAATTTTGAGGCAAGGATAGGAATGGTTAACTCTAGGTTAGAAGAGCGGAAGGTCCTGAGTTGCCTATCTGAAGGGCTTGGAGAATTTGTGATGATGGTTGGGTCAAGAAGCGATCCTAATTAGATTTTGAAGATACTAGAGGAAGAGTCAAACCACCGAGGGTGCGAGGGTAAGATTAAAGTTGTTGAGATCAACCTTGCTCGGATGCCGATATTTACTAGCCAGAAACCTACGTCGCTTCGCGTAGGGAGAGAACTATCAAGAGAAGCACCGGCCAGCAAGGGAAAGGATTATGTGAAGATGATTGAGTCGGGGATGGACTTAGATGATGTGATGGAGATGCTTGAATCTGAGTCAAGCAATGGGAAGAAGTGCCGAGGGTCAATTTTAGCTTGGCCGGAATATCAGTTTTTAACGGGAATGAAGCACCATCTTCTCACTTATCCAAGTTTTATATCCTATGTCAAGCACAAGGCTAGTCTCAAAATATGATAGCTACATTATTTCCGTGCTCATTAGCAGGAGTAGCGAGTCAGTGGTACGAAATGCAGTCAGTTGAGACCAAGAGAAATTGGAACTACATCTCTACAGAGTTCCATACAGAGTTTGCATTTCTACAACCTTCGAAACGAACCATGCAAGATCTACTCGCTTGTGTACAGAGGGAAGGAAAATCGCTCACCGGCTACGTAAAGTGGTGGATGTTTATCTATCTAGTGTTGGTGCAAAGATAATCTGAGTCTTCTACAGTATAGTTAATAGTAAGGGGATCCCGAGAATGGTATTGCTACCATCTGGAGAGGTTAACTATACCAGATTTTAATGAGTTATCATACCATGCTCATAACCTCGACAGGGAATTCACATACAGACATCGTAATGTCCATGTAGTGGGAATGGGAATACCCACCAGTTCTGTGCTAGCGATGTTATCTCGGTCCAACCCAATGGTTAACATAGTGTCCGATGAGAGTTAAGACATGGGGGAAGATCCATTGGCAGAAGTGTTCTCCATAGATGGAGGTGAACCACGGGAAGACACAATGAAGCTGGAATCAAGGAAAGCACCAATAAGGGTGCCCATTGATCTCGATGCATATGTCCCTAAGTCAAGAAGGAAAAGGAAACCTGAAGAAGGAACCTCGGCTAAGGGAGAGATCATCTCTGATGGAAAGAAGCCTCTAAACTTAGATTCTTACAAGTTGAAGGGGTGACACAGCCAAGCGAAGGATGGATATAACTAGTACCCTTAGGTCAATTTTAAGGAAATGAGAGTGATAGAGAATGGAGTACTAAGGGTTACTCAGAGTGGTAGAGTTTTCAGAAGGGATGAGATTATACAGCTCAATGACTCTAGACCAGAGGAAACAGTAAGGGAACAACCCGAGCCACCCTTGCCCCTAAAGGTGGATGAAGACATGTTGGATATAGATCCCTTGGTAAATCAGTTGAAAGGGACTCAGGCTAAATACAGTATCTAGAGGCTGCTCGAGACATCCTAGAAGTACAGAATGAGCCTGGTGAAGAGGTTAATGGAAATGGCCTCATTGTGAGACATTTAATAAAAAGCAAAAATTAAACTAAAGCTAGTCTAAAAATAGAATTAAAAAAGATAAAGTAAAGAAAAGAATAAACCCGTTCTATTGTGAAGGAGAATCCGGTGGACTAGGAGTGAATTAACAATTTTATCTCCTAAAGAATGAAAGTAATTTTTAAAGCATCTATTTATTACTTTTCTTTAGAATTTTTATGTCTTTCTTCTTAATTCCAAGTTCCGCTTGGCAATTATCCAACTTTAGTTGCATGCTAGCCTTCCAATCTTCTGGTTGTTCTTTGTCCTCTTCATCATCTTCTTCTATTTCAGTCATTGGGCCTTACAGATGGATCAGATGGTCCGACGAAAGAATCTTTTTGAGTCAAGTTGAGTTTCTTGGTGCGATTGGAATAGGAGTAGAAGGAATACACACCATCATTTTCTTTTAGAAGTCTAGTGTTCTTCAAATAAGTTCCATCCATGTAGCGAAAATACTCACC
>CATIWQ010073431.1:0-37268 GCA_949673415.1 Euphorbia schlechtendalii | reverse complement strand
GGACAAGGCAAAAGTTAAGTGTGGGGGTATGATAAGTGTATAATTACACTTATTATCACATTAATTTTATACAATAAACACTGTAGTTTTAATCATTTTTATACTTCATATAAAAGATTTCACGTGGTATGTAGTTGTTTCTTATGCAAATGCAGATACTAGGTAAATCTTGGGAGTTAAATGACCTAAAGTTGAATTCTATGAAAAAAGAGTGAAAAAGGTGCAAAAAGATGTGTGGATCTTAAAGATTTGGCTTAAGATCGAAGCTGTAGAAGATTGGTGAAGTTACAAGAAGAATTCTGAGTAAACCTCAATTCACGGTCGTGATAATCATTCGCGGTCGTGACTTGTTTACTTCAGAATCAGAAGTCTGCCAATCAAAGATTCACGGTCGTGATATGTGTATATCGGTCGTGACATGGATGGTTTTTTGGTATTATCTTTTTAATTAACAACCACCAGATAAGCATGATCAACCACCATCAACCGCCAACGAATAGAGGCCTATCAGGAGTCAACCAATCATGAATGGGTGCTTATCCATTGTGGATTATATCAAAGTATCTCAACCAATCACAATGAAGAGATGCAATCTTTCACCAATGGACACAACCCTTCATTTTGATAGATGCAACCCTTCAAACTCTATAAATAGGGTTCCAATCCTCTTCAATTTCGAGCATTGAAGAAGTGTAGTGGATTAGTGTGGCATAGAGTGTAAAGAGTGAGAGAGAGATATAGTGTGTGTGTAGATAGAGTTGCTATGTTCTTAAGTGTTAGCGAGAAAATGTTTAAGTGATTCAAATCCTTATTTCGATCACTAGATTTCTTTATATTCTCGAGCTATTGTTGTATAAGTGTACTTGCAAATCACTTATCAATAAAAGTTTTCGTACTTCAATATTCGTTTGTTCGATATTCACAAAGAATAGCATCCTAGAGGAGGTTTTTTACAGGCCGAGACCGAATTGAAAGCAGACGCAGGAATTGCGGGAATTAACGACTCCCACTAAAGAGTGGATAAGATTTGATAAACTTTAGCTTTCACTTCATACCTTACAACTTTGCTTTGCTTTCTACTTATACTTTCTATTTCGAAGTTCATGATATGTCTATGTGTCATAATGCGTATTTCATGCTAAGTCTTTTTATGTTAATCAAGTTATATGCATTGGCGTTAATTTTAAGAGTAGTTTCGGGGTTAACAATATCGTGTATAATTACTGGATCTATGATATAACGCTGTTTAGTGAACCAAAAGTTTTGGAACGGTAACTTGCTAAATGTGGCTATGTGAGAGCGACCCATACTAAGCATAGTATTGACGTTGTCCAAGTTTATATAATAGTCTTATCTCATTTGCACTAGGATTAGAAAAGTTATTTCATGTATTGCTATACGGCGAATCATTGAACATCTGAGTGTTTTGAACCAAGTTTGTTAGATTAGTCTAGTGCGTCGTAACATCTTTGGTTATCTTGCATGTTTTCTTTGCTATACTTGTTCGTAGTGAAAATCTATGTATTTAGAGTCTCTTATCTACCACATCTATATTTACACAACTTTTCATTCTAATCTTCCTATCCAAAAATCTCAAAACTATTTTTATTTTCTTTTACTTTGTCTTTCCTTATTGATCCTTAGACTTAGTTCCTTCCCTGTGGGTTTGATATCTTTTAAAACTACATCGCAACTGTATACTTGCAATTAACATCATTTTTCTATTTGATAAGAGGTATTGACAACACCTACATTTTTCATGAACAAGTTTTTGGAACAATTATTTGAGGATAAGCCTTACGAAACGTGTGTAGCCAAGTTGTGAGCGGGCAACAAAGAGCGGTGGGCCAAGAGCATGCGAGATCATAGGCGCGGTCCACCGGGGTGTTTGAAAAAGAAGAAAAGGCACCGGGTCTGGGACCCGGAAGAAAAAGGTTAAAAGAGAAAAAGGTGAAAAACATTTAAGATCGGTTAGAACCCGAATCCGCCGTCTCTTAGTGTGGAGTCGCCACCTGGATTAGCTCTTTCCAGGAATTAGAGTCCTGTGAGGCTTAACGTCCGGGGGACGGCCCACCAAGACACAAAGATTTGGGTCCGGGATAAGTTGCTTATTTCTTAAGTGATCACAATATATTACATCTACAGAAAACCGTTTTCTTTTAATTTTACATATTCGCACTTAGGTTGTTTTTGGAGTTAAATGCATGGTTCATGTATTTGAGAAATAATAAATCATTCACAAAGCAGAAAAATAAACCATCCACAAAACTGTAAGTAAATGCGGAAAGTAAAAAAGAAAAATGGAAATTACAAGGCTTCAAAAAATCGGGGGATGCAACCGCCCGCTACCCTATTAACTACATTTTCCGTAAAATATGTGCAAAACCCGAAGGAAAATAAATCCTAAACATACATCTAACCTGCATCCACAAATGTTAGCACATGATATGACACATATGTTCGATTTGATTTTAGCTAGGCCCGCGTGTCCTAATTAAAAAATTCGACGATTTAAAGTTGTTAATTTAAATAAAAATAGTTCATTTTTATTTACACGTATGTTGGTCAATTTTATTAGTGAAAATGACCGCATGGCAAAAGGTGAGGTCTGTTATCCGGGAATATATTTTATTCCCTTCATGGTGGTATTCTAATACAAAAATTAAAAAGAAATAAAAGAAGGAGAAGAGAATTACAATATTTACAATAAAATAAAATCATTCCTAGGTTCACATGTAGAAAGGATTTAAGAAGAAAAGGAGGAGCACAAAATAAGCAGCTCTAGGAACTTAGAGGCTTTACCCTTTTGGCGTGAATTCACTTCGGCGTGTCCGTTCGATCCTAGGGAGCGTTCCTCGTTTGTTTTTATAGTAATTGTAAAGGTTGATGTAAAAGTTCAAAAATCTTCGTTTAATTTTTGGGATTTTAGTGTAGTTTAATTGGAAAAAAGAATTGGTTGGTTGGAAAATAAAGTGTTTATTTATCCAAAAGATAATCAGACTCGGGTTCTAAATTTATTTTAGACCTGAGAATATCTGAGGATTTAAGAAGAAAAGATGAAGAAATTTGAGATCCGAAAGTGTTTTAGATCCAAGAAAAAGTTAGAGGAACGTGAGAAATATTGTTTTTATTTTTTTTGTTCTGAAAGAGAGGATTTTTTTCTCTCAATTTCCGGGCTTGTGTACTGAAAAAGACCCGACTATTTATAGAAAAAAAAGTCCCGAAAAAATCCAAAAAATAGAGCCTTGCCGGCGTGGCTCCCTTGCGAGGCCTCCCACGAAGGTCCCTCGCGAGGCCTGCGCGAGGGTCCCTCGCGAGGCCTCGTGCGGCCTGCGAGAGGGTCCCTCGCGAGTCCTCGCACGAGGCTCCCTTGAGAGGCCTCGCGCGAGGCAGCCTCACGCGGCCTTGCGCGAGGCTCCCTCACGTGAGGCTGCCTCCTCGCGAGGCTGCCTCCGCTCGAGCTGCCTCCTCGCGAGGCTGCCTCGCGCGAGGCTGCCTTCGCGCGAGGCTCCCTCGCGATCAGGATTACGTGTCCTTCATTTGTTTATTATTATTTTATATATATATATTTTTTTTTTCTTTTTTTTGTATTTTTTAGTTAAATAATTTCTAAATTAAATTAAATAATTTTGTTAGAGACGAGGAGGATTCCAATTCGGATACGTCAGGATACTCGAAAATGTGTGATTCAAGGATAAAATCCTGTAAAAGCCGTCATCATCGAATGCGCGAGCTGGTACAAAATCCCGTGCTCACACAAGTCTCACGAACAAGTTCTTGGAACCATTAGTTATTAAACTTATTAGTGGAAAAGTGGCGAACAACCACATGAAATCTTTTATATGAAGTATAAAAATGACTAAAACTTAGTGTTTAATGTATAAAATTAATGTGATAATAAGTGTAGTTATACACTTATCAATCCTATGAGGTCACACACTTAGGGTCTTTACCGGACTAAGTAAAGAACTAATAGACTAGTCTTTGTGAGCTTTTTGTGAGATCCTCCACGAGTTTCTCCTTCGTTGCAAGAATTCTTTTGAAGGCTCATTCATATTTTGAAGAGAGTTTTCTAAGTTATATTCTTGGGTTGTTCTTCGAGTGGTATAGCAGTTGCTGTCTACTAACGAGTTCTTCCTCAATGAGTGGTTTTGGTCGGTCGGGATCCGTGTGGATCAATCATAGAGGCTCTCATCTTTTGGATGCCAATGCTAACAAAGTACTGCCCATTTGTTCTAAGGGAGCGTCGTACCATAGGGAAGGCATGCATCAACTAGTAATGCTCTCAACTTAGATGCTAGGTTTCTTTTATTAAGTTTTATAAACCTATGAGAATCTATGGAATGTTTCAACTTAGATTATATCAATCATGGCATGCTTAGGAGTTTCTTTAAGGTTAATTTTATATTTTGAAATTCTGCCTTGCAAGTTTGCATGTTCAATTACTATCTTAATTAACCAGCACCCATCACATTTAAGAATTCTTTCATGTGGTCATTCAGTCCCATCATAGTACAAGTTCCTTGGCATTTGAAAGTTGGGAATAGGCGGATACTTCCTTTCATATTTCATAGCTCTTTAGTTCTCAATATGAAAACTTTATCTTAATTCCTCAATCTTTGCACCTTCGATTAGCTGATATTAATTTATCTTGAGGTCATGTAAGTTGGCAAACATGATCATACTATAGTCATTTCTGACCCTCGAGCCACTACTTCTCCCACAAACAAGTTCCTCTTTTTGGGCTTCACTAATCTCGCACCCCTATATGACTGAAAGGTTCCCACTCTGATGAGGCGCTTAATGAAGTTTAAGAGCATATTGTAGTTGTTGGTACAGTGTCCATCATGCATGTGGAAAGCACAGAAGTTCTTGGCATTTTCAAGATGCAAGGTCATGTGGGATACATTACAAGCTGAGATTTTCCAACATTTGGAGATGGTCTGTTAATGTGTCTTTCCAAGGGGAGATTCCATGGGGATCCTTTTGGGATTTCCTAGATTCACTCACCTTCCTTTCCCTTTAGATCACTCAAAGGACTCCTTAAGTCTAGTTTCATTTTCATGAAAATCGAAGCCAAATCTTCTATGTCGGGTTTTAGCTTTAGAGTTAAATGGATTTTGATCCATTTTTGAAAGTACTTGCCAAGAACTCACCTTCTTCTTGCCGACATTGGAGCAGGTCCTTAAGGAAAGCCTTTGGCCTCTAATTGCAAGAAAACTGGTCCTTTAAAACCTTGGAAAGATGAGGCCAACTTTGCTTCACATTCTCGGGGAAACATCCATACCACATAAGTGAAGAACTAGTAGTGAGGTTGAGAACTTCTTAGCAAAATGTTCATCAGGATGCCTTTCATCTTCATGATCGTGATGTAGACGAACAAATGATCGGATGGTGACATTTTCAGATCATATGGGGGGAGTAAGGAGTGAGAGATTTCAGAGAGACCAAATCTTCCTTTCTTCCATTGACAAACTGAACTTCTTCTCCTTAAACGACCACCTCTTTACTAACCGCTTTAGCCTTGGTAACTATCATCTCAATTACGGCTTGTAATTGAATGCTAATGAAATCCTTTACACAAATAACCACATGTTCTCGGATGGCACCCCTAAAAGCCTCAAAATTCATGAATTCTTTGAAGTCTACAAGCATTTCTTCATCAAAGAAGGTTGATGAATTCATTTAAAGAGTTCAAGTTAAAATTATATTATTCCTTTCCCAAACTGAGATAAAATCGATGAAGGATTAGTTGCTTGTGGGTTTATGCATAGGCTTATGGGGGTATGAGTTACGAGAGAGTGTGTATGAAATTTTAATTTAGGCCTAATACATCAACACTTCCTAAAGTTGGTTCAAAAAATCGGATGTCACCCTCAACTTTCAAAAGGACTAGTTACCCCACTTAACTTGGCAAAAAGGACAAGTTACCCCCTTAACTTGATAAAAATGCATCAGTTAGCCCCTCAACAGCACATGTCAGAATCTGGTTGGTTTGACTTTTCAAAGATGTCCTTTTTCTGATTTTTCTCTCTCCAACCAAAAGTTGAGACATGGCATTGAGGGGCCATAATGGTGCATTTTTGCTAAGTTAAGAGGGATAACTAGTCATTTTTACCAAAGTTAAGGGTGTTAACTAATTCTTTTAAAAGTTGAGGGCATTTGGTTTTTTCAGCCAATTTTAAGGGGGTATTGATGCATTTAGCCTTTAATTTATGATATGCAACATGGTTGCAAAACAAGGGGTTAGTGCATATTTCATGATGATTTAAGATATAAACGAGACTCATGTGAGTGGTGTTCAAAATAACAAACACATTAATAAAACACATAGGCACATATACTCTCCCAATTCTATAGACCATGGAGATGGGTTGTGTAAAAGCATGACATAACAATCACATGTGAGGTAAAAATGATATGCACGACATTATCACAGCGTAAAGATAATCTAAACATAATGTTGGCATAACACTGACGTAATATATGCATGGCATGAACATAGTATAGACATAAAATGGACATGGCATGTGTTCGGTAAAACATAATATACGTGAGAGAGACATGGTATACATGGTAAAGACGTACGTGATATATATATAGCATAAGGGTAGAATATACGTGGTCAAGACATAAGACATACATATCATATACAAGGTATAATCATGGTAAACTTACACTAGCATGGTATAAAACGTGGTTTTAGATATGATATGGTATAAATGTTTTGTACATAACCTAAGCATGTGAAATATACTTTGTATCAACGCGAGGTTAACTTAAGCATGGAATAAACAAGATGAAGTTACAACCTAAATTATACATAGTATTGTACACTATATGCATGGTTTAATCACGGTGTAACGTAAATAAGACTTAAACATGTCATAGGCATGGTAAGGACAAACTAAGCATAAGCATGCATAATTATACATGGTATAAGCATAGAGATATACATGGTATTACTTAATATAAAGATGGTATAGTTTGTACAGATATAAATGGCACAATCAAAATGACAACATGGCATTACCTAAGTTAAGCATGTCATAATTGAAATGTTGACATGGAACAATTTAAGCTATGCATGGCAAAGTAAAAGTGATGATATGTCATGACTTAAGCTAAACATGGCATAATCGAAATGATGACATGGTATGCTAAAAGATAAATATGGTAAAGTCGAGGTGATGACATGTTATAACTTAAACTAAACATAATATAGTCATTGAATATACATGGCATGGACATTGGAAATACATGGCATAAATGTTGAATATACATGGTATAGATGTTGAATATTCATGGTTTAGATGTTGAATATTCATGGTATAAACCTTGGGGGATACATGGTATAATTTATAAAATATACATGGTACAGACATTGAATATTCATGGTATAGACCTTGGGGATGTTAGACATGATGTATGCCCTAAAGGCAATTAGGGTGATATGTCTTTATTAGTCACTAATGTACAAATAGTTTCAGATTATTTTTATCAATAATAAGGCATCTTTGTTATATATCGATGATTGTTTCTAAATTATGTATTTCGCTGGTATTATATATATGCTATTAACTACATGTATATGTTCATTGATATAATAAGAAATTGTTTGTGTCTATGTCATAGCGTGAAAGTGCGAGGACATAGTGGGAGTTATGTGGTATGAAAATTGTACACACATACTACTATGAAAAGTCTAAATATCCCAAGTCATAGTTTCATTGAGACTGGCCATCAATGAAGCAGAATGACTAGCATGTGTAGGCTTACTGCTTAGGTTTGATCCAAGCATCCAATCTCATGAGCTGAAGGTGGTACCTTGAGTTAACACATGAATGTATTTGGGCAATACATTGGAGACCGCTGTAAGACAAGCACTCGAAAATAACTATATCCATGTGTTGGTGTTATGTCTTATTGTAGTAGCATTATGAGTATCCTCAAGACTGAGATATTGGTTACCTTGTGTGGGAGTTACTATACTTTGGGTCATACTTATTTGTACCCTGGTGATCAGGATGATATAGATGATTACGCATATAGTGATGATCATTCGTTAGTAAGCCGAGTAGTCAAGATGGGATCCATCGTTCTTAATATATTGATATAATTGGAGTTGTACATTAAGGTCTCTTGTTGAAGTGACACACTCATAAACCTCTGATTAGAGTATGAGATTGATAGAATGAGTTTTAGTCAATCTCAATACAAAAAAGTTGAGTGGTGTTCTTCATGAACAAGCTTAATTATGGGATAGCTATGGCTTTTACATGGGTTAACACTTAACCCAAGCTCAATAAACAGGGTGGTACTTAACCTAATGGAAGGAGTCTATTGTGCTGGTTACTATTGCAGTACCAGATCAAGTCACGCGTACGTGACATTCTGAGAATTAGAGGATCATACGCCTTTGCTAAGAAGCCCATTTAATCGTCTAGAGTTATCAGGTTCCATATCAATCTGGAAAAATGAGCCTAAAGGTTCTCGGATGGGAAGCTAAGTTTAGGTTAAACTCTAGCGGCTCTATACTTCGGGATCCCATGAGGTCACAAACATACGGTCTTTACCAGGCTAAGTAAAGAACTTATAGAAGGGGTCTATACCAAGAATATAAGGGAAAAGTCTAACTCGTTGGATGAATTTTAAATGGTTGGACCAAATAATAATTAAAGGAGGATTTAAGGAGAAAAAAATTTGTGTCGAGCAAAAGGGAAATTTCCCCGTTGTAAGTCAGCCCTACGAACACGGGTTATTCTTGGGTGGGGCCTGCTTGGCAGCCTCACGAGCACCAGAGGTGTGCTCATGGGCTGTCGGCATGCGCTAGCACATGCTACCATAAGTGCTAATTAGAGCTTGTGTGGGCCTGCAACATAGGCCCACTGGCATAGCCCACAAGCTGGGCTTGCCTTTGGGGTAGCGTACATCCTGTCTAATCTAGTTATCACATCATTTTTTATAACAGGAATTGAAACCTAAGTCATGTGTTAAATACTTTAATCAATTCATAGAAAATATCATATAAACATATTATCACCAATCATGCATCGCATAAGACAGGCTCTTATACAACTTATGGTTAATTAAGGTAGTAATTGAGCATGCAAGCTTGCATGGTGGAATTTCAAAACTTGAGATTAACCCTAAAAGATATCCTAAACACAGCATAATTGATATAATCTAAATTGAAACTTTCCATAGATGCTTATAGGTTTATAAAATTTAATAAAAGAAACCGTGCATCTATGAATAGAGCATTACCAGTTGATGCATACCTTTCCTTTGGTGCGGGTTAGAAAAATTTGACAACACTTCGTTAGCACAAGCCTCCAACTAGGATGGCCCCTATGATTAGTCCACACAGACCCCAACCTATCAAAACCTCATGTACAAGAACTCGTTAGTTAATAAGCAGCTGCTAGACCTCTCATAGACCAACCTAAAAATATAATTGAGAAGGCTCTTTCCAAAATATTAATAAGCCTTTAGAAGAATTCTTGCAAAAGTGGAGAAACTCATGGAGGATCTCATAAAAACTCATGAAGAAAAGAATTCAAAACTTAGAAGGAAATGTTGAGCTGAAGTATGATAAAGAGGAGGAGGGCTCCTTTTATAAGGAGAAGGGGAGTATGGTTCTCCCCTTTTTAACAATGTGGGATGGGGAATTTCCCCTTCCACACATGGGTTATCCACGTAGAAACCCAAGCTCTATGAGTTGTCCCATGCACACAGCCCACATGGACAGGCTATGCGTGTTAGGCATGATGTATGCTCTAGAGCCAATCAGGGTGATATGTCTTTATTATCTATAATGTACAAATAGTTTTGAATTTTTAATAAGAATCAAAGGCATCTTTGTTACTTATCAGTGCTTTCTATTTATTGTATCTCGCTGGTATCATATATGTTTGAATATGTATATATACATTGATGAAACAAAGTCCGTGACTAATTCATATCGTAAAAGTGCAAGGACATAATGGGAGCTATGTGGAGTGAGAAGTGCACATACATGTTACTATGAATAGTCTAAATATCCCTAGTCGTAGTTTCATTGAGATTGGACATCAATGGAGTGGATAGACTAGAATGTGCAGGCTTACTCCTTGGATTAGTTCCAAGCAGCCAATCTCATGAGCTAAAGGTGGTACCTTGAGTTAACACATGAATGTATTTGGGTAATACATTAGAGACCACCATAAGACAGATACTCGGAAATAACTATATCCATGTGTTGGTGTCATGTCTTATTACAATAGTAGTACGAGTATCCTCAAACCTAAGATATCTATTACCTTAAGTAGGAGTTGTTATACCTTGGGTCATACTTACTCATACCCTGGCGATCAGGATGACATGGGTGATTACAGGTATAACGATGATCACATGTTGATAAGCTATCTAGTTAAGATGGGATCCATCACTTCTGATATAGTAATATAATGGAGATGTACCTTAGGGCCCCTTATTGAAGTAACAAACTCATAAACCTTTGATCAGAGTATACGATTGATGGAACGGATTTTCTAATCAATCAAGATACAAAATGACTGAGTGGTATTCTTCGTGAACAAGTCTATTTCCAAGATAGCTACGGCTATTACATGAGCTGACACTTAATCCGAGCTCAATAAACTAGATGGTACTTAACCTGACGGAAGGAGTTTATTGTATTGGTTACAACTGGAGAATTAGATCAAGTCACAGGTACATGAAGTTCCAAGTATCAGTGAATCATATGCCTTTGCTAGAAAGCCCATTTGATCGTCTAGAGCTATCGGGTTCCATAATGGTCCGGAACACTAAGACTAAAGGTTCCTAAACGGGAAGCCAAGTTTAGGTTAACCTCAAGCGGCTCTATACTTTGGGGTCCTATGAGGTCACACACTTGGGTCTTTATCAAACCATGTAAAGAACCTCTAGACTGGGTCTATACCGAAAATACAAGTTGTAAAATCTGTGGGAAGAATTGTTGATTGGTTTTACTGAATTAATAATTAAAAGGAATAATGAAAACATAGGGGAAAATGGTCAAAGTGAGCAAGGGGATTTTCCCATTGCAAGTGGGCCCTAAAAAGAACACGGGTTGTTCGAGGTGGGGCCCGCATGGCTTTACCGCAAGCTTAAAAGCTTGCGGGCTGCAAGCATGGGGTTGCGGCTAATGAGGGAAGCCCTAACCATGTGGCTGACCCACTAGTTAGAGGGGGAGTCTAACACTCCTTTTGTTGTGCGAGATCCTCCACGATTTTCTCCAAATAAATTGAAGAGTTCTTTTAGAAGGTTGCAAGTTTAAGTGAGCTTTTGATTTTGGTTTTCGGGTTAATTTACGAGTGGTCTAGCAACTACTATCAATCGACGGGTTCTACCTCTCCTAGGTTTTGGTCAGTGAAGATCTGTGTGAATCAAGTCATAGAGGCTCTCCTAGTTTGGAAGCTTTTGCTGTCAGAATTGCTCAAAGGGAACGCCGCTACCAAAAGAGAGATCAAGCACGCATCAACTGGTAATGCTTTAATCTTTAGATGCTAGGTTTTTTTATATGTTTTACAAACCTAAAAGCATCTATGGAACATTTTAACTTAGATTATATCAATCATGGCATGCATAGGAGATCCTTAAGTTAATTTTATGTTTTTGAATTTCTACCTTGTAACCTTTGCATGTTTAATTACTGTCTTGATTAACCAACAGTGGTATCAGAGCCTGCCTTATTCTATGCATGGTTGATTGTAATATGTTAAAATGTGATTTTCTATAAATTTATTAATGTATGCTATGCATGACCTAGGTTTCATTCCTGTTATAGAAAATGATGTGATAACTAGATTAAAGTTTTGCTCAAACTTAGTCTAGGTGGTTATCATGTAAAATTAACAACGTTTTACTACACGTGTAAATACTTTAATTAAGGGTCATCCCGTACTTCATTTAATTAAAGAACAAAATCTTTAAATTATAATTATCCGTGGTATAACGAATCAAAGTGCCCGTAGTAATTTTGGCAAGGAATGGACAAGGATGCTCATTCACTTTAAGGGGCCTCTCCTACCTAGAAGTTACCACCGGTATTAGATTCAAGTATACCCAAGGGATGTTTATGGCTTAGTCGATTTCTAGTATGGGAATTTATTCCGCATATGGTTTTACAAATGTGGTTTAAGTTGTTAAAATTAAAACATGTAGACATAGGTACAAAAACTTAAACATTGACCTTGTTTGTTTTGTGTGCTATGTGGAGTCTTGGCATAATGGAATGATTATGATATACCAGTCAGAGCATGTTCCCTTATAGTTAATAATTCCTAATAGCTCAGAATTATTATTTCATTATCATATCCATCGTATAAAACCTAGACTAGGGCGAGACTAGAGGCACCAATGAAATCCCTACAATAAAATTAAGGTGGAAAAATGTCTTCCCGTCATAAGTTGTGATACGAGCCTTATCAACTAATGTAAGCACATGTACAACATGCCCACCTTTAACATGTGTTTGGTAATGAGACTAGATGGGGTTAGTGCCTTAACCAAAGAGGGTTAGTTATCCATATTATTTGAGCTAATGTGAATTGGAGACACATTTGAGGAGTCGTACAATTGGGAACGCATGTCTTGAAAAAGAGAACTCAAATAGATTACAGATTGCAAGAGATGAAAATGGACGGGTTCTAACCATGGTTATGTTGTTATGTCTTGACTTGTAATAGTGGGGTCATGATGAGTACCTATGGATGCTACCTACTAAGGAAATTGGTTCAACAAAATTTCCGAATTTGAATAGGAGGGGCTATTTAAATGTCGATAAAATAGTAGGAATTTATGTGTTTAATTAAAGACCTTATATTAAATGCAAGTACATATGCTAATGTCTGAACAAATTCTATCTTATATCTAGGTTCAATAATGAATCCAAACATAAACCTTCACCCGATACTAACAGGGATAAATTTTTATGATTGGTTCAAAGTTCTTAGAGAGGAACTTGAGAAAAGCCACATGGATTTTATCCTGGATAATCAAGAACCCGTCAATCCTGATGCTGACACTTCTATCCAAGAGAAAGAAGCATATCTTAGGCATAAGAGAGATGCTTTCATTGTATCACTTGTGATGCTCGAGACCATGAGCTTGAAGCTTAAGAAACATCATGAAGGTATGGATTTAAAATCCATGCTAATTCATCTAAGAGGTCTTCATGCAGGCATGCGAGTTGAGTGGAATGAAATTTTGAAGTTCCTTTTAACTCTGGGAGAGTTGATGGGATCCTAGCCACTGAGCGATGCATCGAATACTTACAGTATTCGAGAATATTGGCTCAAATAGGAATCGAGAAAGATTTCAAGCATGATATATAATTAATGATAGGAACCCTATCTAATAAATATTCACCTTTTGTGAAAGATTATCTTATGTCAAAGAGGACTGACAAGACATCTGAGTTTATCAAGAAACTTAGAAGTTTTGAGCAAGGTCTCGTGGTGAGAGGAATAAATGCCTTGGTGAGTAAAGCTTGCATTAAAGGTAAATGTTTAAAACCCATCGGCAGGAAAGTCAGAAATGTGGTTATTGAAAATGGGAATCCTAAAGGATTATGTTTCCTGTGTGGAAGGCCTAGACATTGGAAATATGATTGTAAAGCTTGGAATTCTGAACAAATGAAGAATAAGCCAAGTCAAGCATCTACTTCAAGTATGTTCATGATAGAGAGTTTCTAAACAGTTCCCTATGAGTCTACTTGGGTATTAGATACTGGTTGTAGTACTCATATCTGTACTTCTGTATAGGGATTGTGGAATAGTAAGAGGCTTGCAAAGAGGGAAATGGACCTAAAAGTTGGTAATGGAGCACGGGTTGCTGCAACAGCTGTAGGGATATATAGCCTTCGTTTGCCTAGTGGCCTAGTTTTTGTTTTGAACAATTGCTATTATATTCCAGCTGTTACTAAGAATATTATTTCTGTTGCACTTCTAGCAATAAAAGGATTTGAAATTTTATTTTCCCATAAGAAATGTCAAATTCAACGAGACAATATTCTTTATGCTTATGGAATATCTTTGAATGGCATATATATTCTAAATACTAAAATTGAAATTCTAAATATGAACATTGTTAAGAAATCAAAATTAGATAATGAGAAATCCCCATACTTATGGCATTGTCATCTAGGCCACATAAATGAGACTCGCTTAACTAAGTTACACAAATGTGGAGACTTAGGCTCAATGGAATGGGCTTCCTATGGTGTGTGCAAATCTTGTTTAAAAGGAAAGATGACTAAGAAACCATTATAAGGAAAGGGTTAGCATGCCACTAGTACTTTGGAAATAATACATTCCAATGTATGTGGTCCAATGAGTGTTAAGACACATGAGGGTTTCGTATACTTCATAACCTTTATTGACGATTACTCACTATATTGTTATTTCTACCTTATGAGGCACAAGTCTGAAAGTTTTAATGCTTTTAAAGAATCCAAAAGGTTGCTAGGTCTTTCACAAAATACATACATATACAAGGTTTTGGCTAGATTAAACCTTAAGCAGTCAAGAAAGGGTTATCTCCCAATGTGTCATGGGATTAACCTTTCTAAATCTGAGTGTCCGAACACAATAAGAGAGATTACGCATGAATGGAATACCCTATGCCTCAACAATAGGGTCCATCATGTATGCTATGGTATGCACTCAGCCTGATGTCTCATATGAATTAAATGTCACAAGATGATTTCAATCTGACCCAGGTGAGAAGCACTGGACGGCCGTTAAAACTATCCTCAAGTACTTACGCAGGACTAAGGATATGTTTTTAGTATATGGAGAAAGTGATCACACTTTAAAGGGATACATCGATGCAAGTTTTCAATTTGACAGGGATGATTGTAAGTCCCACTCAGGTTATGTGTTTATGTTTAATGGAGGGGCAGTTGTTTGAAAGAGTTTCAAACAGGATATGACTATCGATTCAACCACAGAATCTAAGTACATAGCTACTTCAGAAGTGACTAATGAAACTATCTAGCTTATGGGATTTATTGGTGATCTCGATGTGGTTTCCAACATTGTAAATCCGATAGCGGTCTATTGCAATAATAATGGGGCTATTGCTCAAGCAAAGGAACCACGATCTCGTCAGAAAAATGGATATGTACTTAGTAAATACCATCTCATTAAAGAGATAGCAGCCATAAAAGATATAAGTTTAGAATACGTCCCAATGGATTAGAATCTAGCGGATGGGTTAACCAAACCATTGACTTAGGTTAAGCATGACCATCATGTTAACGAGTATGGTATAAAGAACATGGCCAATTGGCTCTAGTGTAAGTGGGAGATTGTTAGACATGATGTATGCCCTAGAGGCAATTAGGGCGATATGCCTTTATTAGCTATAATGTACAGACAGTTTCTAATAATAATCAAAGGCCTCTTTTTTACTTATCAGTGCGTTCTATTTGTTGAATCTCACTAGTACCATATATTTTTGAATATGTATATCTGCATTGATGAAAAAAAGTCTGTGACTAATTCATAACATAAAAGTGCAAAGATATAGCGGGAGGTATGTGGAGTGAGAACTATACATACATAGTCTAAATATCCCTAGTTATAGTTTCATTAAAACTAGACATCAATGGAGCAGATAGAGTAGCATGTGTAGGCTTACTCCTTAGATTAGTTCCAAGAAGGCGATCTCATAAGCTGAAGGTAGTACCTTGAGTTAACACATGAATGTATTCGGGTAATACATTGGAGACTGCCATAAGACAGACACTCGAAAATAACTATATCCATGTGTTGGTGTCATATCTTACTGCAGTAACAGTACGAGTATCCTCAAACCTGAGGTACCGATTACCTTATGTAGGAGTTGCTATACTTTGGGTCATACTTACTCATACCCTCGCGATTAGGATAACATGGGTGATTAAAGGTATAGTGATGATCACATGTTGGTAAGCTATGTAGTCAAGATGGGATCCATCGCTCTTGATATAGTAATATAATGGAGATGTACCTTAGGGCCCCTTGTTAAAGTGATACACTCATAAACCTATGATTAGAGTATACGATTGATGGAACTGGTTTCTAATCAATCAAGATACAAAACCGCTGAGTGGTGTTCTTCATGAACAAGTCTATTTCCAAGATAGCTACGGCTATTACATGAGCAAACACTTAATCCAAGCTCAATAAACTAGATGGTACTTAACCTGTTGGAAGTAGTGTATTGTACTGGTTACTACTGCAAAATCGGATCAAGTCACAAGCACATGAAGTTCCAAGTATTGGGGGATCATACGCCTTTACTAGAAAGCCCATTTAATCGTCTAGAGCTGTCGGGTTCCATAACGGTTTAGAACACTAAGTCTAAAGGTTCCCAGATGGGAAGCCAAGTTTAGGTTAACCTCTAGCGGCTCTATACTTTAGGATCCTTTGAGGTCACACACTTTGGGTCTTTATCGGACCACGTAAAGAACCTATAGACCGGGTCTACATCGAAAATACAAGTTGTGAATCAGTGAGAAGAATTATTAATTGGTTTTACCGAATTAATTATTAAAAGGAATAATGAAAAGGTAGGGAAAAATAGTCATAGCTAGCAAGGGAATTTTCCCATTGCAAGTGGGCCTTGAAAAGAACATGGGTTATTTGAGGTGGGGCCTGCATGGCTGCCCCACTTGCTTAAAAGCTCGCGGGCTGCTAGCGGGCTGTAAGCGCTGCCCATGTCAGTGCTTACACGGGCCTCAAGCATGGGCTTACGGCTAATAGGGCTTCCCTCATGAAACTCGCGGGTCAGCCCATAGGTTGCCCTAACCGCGTGGCTGACTCACCTGCATGGGATAGGATTTATCCTATCCCATCCAAAGTTAGAGGGGGAGTTTAACACTCCCCCATTTTTCCTATAAATAGGCATTCATGCCTCTCATTATTCATACACACCAAAAAGTTTTAAGCTTGTTTTATCTATAATTTCTACTCTCCTCTTCTTTTGTTATTCGAGATCCTCCACGAGTTTCTCCTAACAAATTGAAGAGTTCTTTTAGAAAGCTGTAAGTTTAAGTGAGCTTTCAATTTTGGTTTTCGGGTTGATTTAGGAGTGGTCTAGAAAATGCTGGCAATCGATGGGTTCTACCTCTTTTAGGTTTTGGTCGGTGAAGATCCGTGTAGATCAAGTCATAGAGGCTCTCCTAGTTTAGAAGCTTGTGCCGTTGGAATTGCTCAAAGGGAATGCCACTACCAAAAGAGAGATCAAGCATGCATCAACTAGTAATGCCGTTGGAATTGCTCAAAGGGAATTGCTCAAAGGTTTCTTTTATATGTTTTATAAACATAAAAGCATCTATGGAACATTTTAACATAAGATTATATAAATCACGGCATGCTTAGTAGATCCTCAAGTTAATTTTAAGTTTTTGAATTTTTGCCTTGTAACCTTTGCATTTTCAATTACTGTCTTGATTAACAAATAGTGTGAAGGTCACAAGGGAAGCCCATGCATGCTTCCCTTACCCTGCAAGAAAACCTTGTGGGTGCTCTCACAAGCCTTGTTTACAGGTGTAGGCCCACACAAGCATTACCCTATAGGCAAATGCATGCTAGCGGCCTGCGAGCATTTTATGCTCTTGAGGCTGCCGCGTAGGCCCCAGCCACTAATAACCAGTGTCTATGGGGCC
The DNA here is from genome assembly GCA_949673415.1 of Euphorbia schlechtendalii. Lineage (NCBI taxonomy): Eukaryota > Viridiplantae > Streptophyta > Magnoliopsida > Malpighiales > Euphorbiaceae > Euphorbia > Euphorbia schlechtendalii. The sequence goes on along the minus strand of CATIWQ010073431.1, from coordinate 19,591 downwards.
CACTTCCAATGGTAAAATCCCTTGCTTTGTCCCCGTGTAATTTTCTAAAATCCTCCTATAAAATTTCCTTTAATTATTATTAGATCCAACCAATTAATAATTCATTCAACAAGTTTGACTTCCCTTTATATTCTCGGCATAGACCCAAAGTGTTTGACCTCATAGGATCCTAAAGTATAGAGCCGCTAGAGGTTAACCTAAAGTTGGCTTCCCATCTGGGAAACTTTAGTCTCAGTGTTCCAGACTGAAATGGAACCCGATAACTCTTGATGATCAAATGGGCTTTCTAGAAAAGGTGTATGATCTCCCGATTCTCGAAACATCACGTGTTTGTGACTTGATTCGGCTCCATAACAGTAATAAATACAATACACTCCTTCCATCAGGTTAAGTACCATCCAGTTTATTAAGTTCAGATTAAGTGTTAATAGCCTTAGTTAGCCTAGAATTAGACTTGTTCATGAAGAACATCACTCGCCATAATGTATCCATATTGTCTAGATACCTGTTCTATCAATCTTATACTCTGATAAGAGGTTTATGAGTGTGTCACTTCAACAAGAAGCCTTAAGGTAAAACTCCCAGTCTATCACTATGTCAGGAGTGATGGATCCCATCTTGACTACTCGGCTTACCAACGAGTGATCATCACTATACCTATAATCACTCGTATTATCTTGATCACCGGGGTATGAATAAGTATGACCCAAAGTACAATAACTCCCACACAAGGTAACCAATATATCAGGTTTGAGGATACTTGTACTGCTACTAGAATAAGACATGCCATCAACACATGGATATAGTTATTTTCGAGAGTATGTCTTATAGCAGTCTCCAATGTATTATCCAAATACATTCATGTGTTAACTCAAGGTACTACCTTCAGCTCGTGAGATCGGCTGCTTAATTCGAATCCAAGGAGTATCCCTACACATGCTATTCTTTTTTGCTTCATTGATGTCCAATCTCAATGAAACTATGACTAGGGATATTTAAACCATTCATAGTAACAAATGTGTGCGGTTCTCATACCACATAGCTCCCACTTTGTCCTTAAACTTTCATGCTATGAAATAATAATAGACTTTATGTTATCAATGAACATATACATATACATAATAGTATTTATTTAATACAAGCGAGATACAAAATTTAGAAATAATCATCGATAAATATCAAAGATGCCTTATTATTGATAACAATAATCTGAAACTATTTGTACATTATAAATTAATAAAGATATATCACCCTAATTGCCTCTAGGATATACATCATGTCTAACAGTCCAATGGGTGTTAAGGCACTTGAAGGTTTCATCTACATCATAACCTTTATCAATGATTACTCATGGTATGGTTATTTTCACTTAATGAGGCACAAGTTTGAAAGTTTTGTGAAGTTCAAAGAGTTTAGAGAAATAACTTGGGAAAAGTATCAAGACCCTTTGATCTGATTGAGGTGGTGAATACTTAAGCTAAGAGTTTAAGGATTATCTGAGGGATAATGGTATTTTATCCTAATGAACACCTCCTTATACACCCCAACACAATGGAGTGTCGAAAAGGAAAAATGAAACCCTACTCAATATGGTTTGGTCTATGATGAGCTAAGCAAAACTTAGTAAATCTTTTTTGGGGTTATGGACTTGAGAGCAGCGTAGTTTATATTCTAAATAGATTGACCTAAAAATCAGTTGATCAAACACTATACAAAATGTGGTATGATAAGAAACTAGATCTTTCTCACATGAGATTTTGGGGATGTCCTACTTACGTAAAGAGGATAAGTTCAGATAAGCTGGGTGGTAAGTCTGACAAGTGTTTATTTGTAGGTTACCCTAAGGAGACTATGGGTTATACCTTTTACGATCCCAAGGAACAAAAGGTACTTGTTTCTAAGAATGTTCGATTCCTCGAGAAGGAACACATACTTGTGAAAGCTAGTGGGAGCAATCTTGATCTGGGTGCTCAAGAAGATCAAACAAATAATCAATTGATTATTTCTGCACCTATTATAAGAAATTTTAAGCATGGAACATCCTATTATAACACTGACATTGCATAGGTCAGGTCGGGCTTTAGTCCTTTCCAAGAGATATGGTTATTTCATCACTAATGATAAGAACATCTTACTTATAGAAAATGATGAGCCTAAGACTTACAAGGAGGCAATGGAAGTCTCAGAGTCTGTTAAGTGGTTTACAACCATGAAGTTAGAGATGGAATCCATGTACGAAAATCAAGTCTGGAACTTGGTTGATGCTCCAAGTGGGATTAAGCCCATAGGATGCATGTAGGTTTTCAAGAAGAAAACTAACATGGATGGTAATGTAATTACCTATAAAGCAAGGCTAGTTGCATAAGGTTATTGTTAAAAGGAGGGTATTATCTATGATGAAACCTTTTCACTAGTAGCCATGCTAAAGTCTATTAGGATACTCCTTACCATCGATGCTTATTAAGATTATGAGATCTGGTAGATGGATATGAAAACCGCATTCCTCAACCGGAACCACGATCAGGATGCATATATGATACAACCCAAAAATTTTACATCTCAGGATGGCTCAAAGGTATGCAAGTTGTAAAGGTCCATTTATGGACTTAAGCAAGCATCAAGTAGTTGGAATATTAGGTTTGATGAGATAATCCAAGAAATTGGTTTTATGTCAAACGCTAATGAGCCTTGTGTATATAAGATGGTTAGTGGGAGTGTGATCATATCCCTTGTATTATATGTCGATGACATATTATTGATAGGAAATGATGTTCCTTTACTTCAGATTGTTAAGTCATGGTTTTCAAAGAAGTTCTACATGAAAGACCTTGGAGAAGCAGCTTTTTTACTTGGTATAAAGATCTTCCGTGATTGAACTTCTCGAAGTACATACATAGATAAGGTTTTTGCTAGATTTAACCTTGAGTATTCAAGAAAGGGTTACCTCTCAATGTCTCACGGAAATTAACCTTTCTAAATCTGAGTGTTCAAGAATACAAGAGGAGAGACTGCACATGAATGGAATACCCTATGCTTCAGTAATAAGATCCATCATGTATGCTATGGCATGCATTCGACCATACATCTCACATGCATTGAGCGTCACGAGTACATTTCAACCTGACCTAGGTGAGAAGCATTGGATGATCGTTAAAACTATCCTCAAGTACTTATGAAGTACTAAGGATATGTTTTTAGTTTATGGAGAACATGATCTCTCTATGAAGGGATACACATACGTGAATTTTCAGTATTACAAGGACGATTACAAGTCCTAGTCAAGTTATGTGTTTATGATAAATGGAGGAGCAATTGTTCGAAAAGTTTCAAACAAGATACAACTGCTAATTCAACCACCGAGTCTTAGTATATAGCTACTTTTGAGGCAACTAAGCAAGCTATCCGGCTTAAGGGATTTATTGGTGATCCCAGAGAGCGTGCTGAGAATGAGATGTGCGAACTACCGGAATGTTTTTGTGAAAATAAAATACTGGGTCGGGGATACGAAAGGTTTGAAAGAGAAAGCGAAAAACATTTTAGAATGGTCAAAACCCGAATCCGTCGTCTCCTATTGTAGAGTTGCCACCTAGATTAGCTCTTCCAGGAATTAAAGTCCTATGAGGCTTAACTTCCATGGGACGATCCACTAAAACAGAGAGATTCGGGTTTGGGTTAAGTTGTTTACTTTTTATTGGATCACATTAAATTACATCTACAGAAAACCGCTTTTCTTATCCATATTCGTACTTAAGTTATTTTCATGATTATAATGTATGATTTAACGCGCATGCGGAAAGTAGTAAATCCATACATAAGGCACTAAATAAATGCGGAAAAGTAAAGATAAAAGATTATAAAACCTCGGGAGATGCAACCGCCCGCCTAATCTATTAATTACATTTTCTTTAAAATATAATTACAATACCTGAAGGAAAATAAAATCCTAGGCATACATTTAACCTAATCTACCTACATCCATAAAGGTAAGCACATGAGATATAACACAACATGAATATTTACATATATGCTCTATTTGATTTTGACGAGGCTCGTGTGGCCTAATTAACAAATCAACTATTGAAAATTCTAATCTTGGATTAAAATGATTCATTTATTTATAGATATGTTGCTCATTTTTATTTAATGAAAATAATCGCATGATAAAGGTGTTGTCTGTTATCCAGGAATAATTTTAATCCCTTCATGGGGGTATTCTAACATGTATTTATTTATAAAAGTTCCACAATTAAATAAATTAAAAGAATAGGTAAAAACATAAAAGAAGGCTACATAATAAAATAAATAAAATAAAAATTAAATAAATAAATAAAAAGAATTAATAAAATAAAATTTAAGAATAAACTGAATAAATAATTCCTAGGTTGGTGACATAAATCGAGTTCATCTCAGAATTTAGGAGAAAACAAATATCATAATATAATACACAAGAAAAAGCAACTCTAGGAACTTAGAGGCTTACCCTTTTGTTGCGAACCCACGTTGACAGATCCGCTTGATTTTTGGGAGTGCTCCTTGTTCTTTTTTATTTGATTACTGTTTGAAAATATGTTATTTTTATACTAAACTTAGTCAGACTCGGACTCTAAATTTGTTTTAGGTCCGAAAATATCTGACGATTTTTGAAAAAAAAGATGAAAGAAAATTGATTTAAAAAAAATTAAACCTAGAATCCAAACTTGTTTTGGACCCGAATATAATCAAAATAATTTTAAAAGAAAGATAAAAAATGTCAGAATTATTTCCTTAAGAAATAACAAATAAAGATAATGTAAAAACGTACCATATCTCTAACAATTAGATCTCTAGAACGCACTTGCCTTCCCCGGCAATGACGCCAAAAACTTATTCACCACTTTTCTACTGATAAGTTTAATAACTTATTCATTAGATTTTGCTTTAAAGTATAGGTGTTGTTAATACCACTTATCAAATAGAAAAATGAAGATAACTGCAAGTATACAGTTGCGATGTAGTTTTAAAAGATATCGAACCTATAGGGAAAGAACCAGTTCTAAAGACCAACAAGAGTAACGGAACTAAGGAAATAAAATAGATAATTTTATTGTTGATGGGTTGGTTGGGATATGATGGTAAATAAATAGATAAATGTATAAATAGATTAGAGTAGAAGAAATCAGTGTAGATTATCCCTACGAACAAGTATAACAAAAAAAACATGCAAAATCATCAAAGATATTACGTACACCAGACTACTTAAACAGATTCGGTTCTAGACACTTAGATATTCAATTATTCACCGCAGAGCAACACATGAAATGACTTTTCTCAATCTAGTGCAAACAAATGAAAATGATTATACAAACCTGGATAACAATAATACTATGCTTAGTACGGTTCACTCTCACATAGCCATATTTAACAAGTTACCATTCCCAAAATGTTGGCTCACTAAACAGCATTATAATCACAGATCTAGTGATTATACAAAATCTTGTTAACCCCGAATTCACAAAAGTTAATTCAAAAGCATATAACTTGATTAATATAAAAGACTCAACATGAAATATACAATATGACACATAGACATATCATAAACTTCGAAATAGAAAGTATTAGTAGAAAAGAAAGAAAAGTTATAAGGTATGCAAATGAAAGCTAAAGTTGTTCAAACCATATCCACTCTTTAATGGGAGTCATCAATTCTCGCAATTCCTACTTCTGCTTTGAATTGGGTCTTAGTCCATACAGAACCTGCGCTAGGATGCTATTCTTTGTGAATATTGAATAAACGAATATTGAAGAACGAAAAATTTTATTGATAAGTGATTTGCAATTACACTTATACAACAATCGCTCGAATATGTAGAGAAATCTAGTGATCAAAATAAGGTTTGAATCACTTATATATTTTTTGGCTAACTTAGAACGAAGCAAAATCTACATGATTTTCTCTCTAAAACTAAGTATGCACCATATACCACATACCACACCTATCATCCCATACAACATGCCACGAAATTGGTGTGTCTTGAACCCTATTTAAAGAGTAAGAAAGGTTGCATCTATCCAAATGAAGAGTCGCATCCATTGGCGAAGAGTTGCTTCATTTCATTTTGATTGGATGCAAAGATTCATCCTCATCCACAATGGAAAGGCACCTTTTCATGATTGCTTGACTTCCAAAATGTGTTTTTCGTTTGGTAGTTGATGGCGGTTGATGGCGGTTATCTGGCGATTGGTAGTTGATAGGAGATAATCATTAAGCGTCACAAGGTGCTATCGCAAATCTCATGTCGTGTTCGTGAACATTGATTGGCAGTTTTCTATTTATGAAGAGTGACAAGTCACGACCGTGAATAGATGTCACGATCGTGAAATGCTATTTCTTCATGATTCTTCTTTACAACTTTGCCGATCTTTGACAACTTCGATCCTAAGCTAAATCTTTGTGTTCCATGCATCTTTTTGCACCTTTTTAATTTTTTTTGCATAGAATTCCACTTTTGATCATTTTACTCCTAAGATTTACCTAGTTTCTGCATTTGCATAAAAAGCAACTACATACCACGTGAAATATTTTGTATGAAGTATAAAATGACTTAAACCATAGTGTTTTATGATTGAAAATATTATGATTATAAGTGTAAATATACACTTATCACATGGGCAGTGCTTACACACTTGCAGCCCGCTAGGTTTTTAGCTTGTGGGGTAGCCGCTCGAGCCCCACTTCAAACAACCCGTGTTCTTTTTGCGGTGCACTTACAATGGGAAAATTCCCTTGCTCACTCTGACTATTTTTCTATATCTTTTCATTATTCCTTTTAATTATTTATTTGGTTCAACCAATTAATAATTCTTCTCACTGATTTCATGACTTGTATTTTCGGAACAGACTCAGTCCATAGGTTCCTTACGTGGTCCGATAAAGACCCAAACTATGTGACCTCATAGAATCCCAAAGTATAGAGCCGCTAGAGGTTAACCTAAACTTAGCTTCCCATCCAAGAACTTTTAAGCTCAGTGTTCCATATCGTTATAGAACCCGATAGCTCTAGACGATCAAATGGGCTTTCTAGCAAAGGCTTATGATCCCCCGATACTTGGAACGTCACATGCCTATGACTTCATCTAGTTCTACAGTAGTAACCAGTACAATAAATTCCTTCCATTAGGTTAAGTATCATCTAGTATATTGAGCTCGGATTATGTGTCAGCTTATGTAATAGCTGTAGCTATCCTGGAATTAGACTTGTTCACGAAGAACACCACTATGCCATTTTCTATCTTGATTGATTTGAAAATCTGTTCCATTAATCGTACACTCTGATTAGAGGTTTATGGAATTAGACTTGTTCATGAAGAACACCACTAAGGATTTTCGAAAAAAAAGATGAAAGAAAATTGATTTAAAAAAAATTAAATCTGGAATTCAAATTTGTTATGGACCCGAATATAATCAAAAGAATTTTAAAAAGAAAGATGAAAAAACGTTAGAATTATTTCCTCAAAAAAATATTTTTCAGTAAAATTTCCCTTCGTTTTGTCGAGAGAAAAAATATTTTTTCTAAAATTTTTTTATCCCCTTTCTACTGAAAATTCCACTACTTATAGGGTAATTTTCTTGAAAAAATCAGGACTGGAAAAATTCCGGCTAGGGGGGTGTCCATATAATTCCGGCTGTTGGCCTCGATTTTATTTTTTATTATTTTATATTTTTTATATAATTTTTATTAAAAATGATTTAATTAAATTATTCCGAACCCTTAACTATTTATTTAAGTCCTTAAAAATATTTTAAGCCTTTGAATTTTCATTTTGAAGATTTTAAATATTTTTTTACTATCCTAAATATTTATTTAGGGCCCAAAACATTATTTTTTTTTATGATGAGAGCTCCCATTTGAAGATCATCGGACAGTCGAAAATTGTGTGATTCAAGGATAAAATCCCAAAAAGCCATCATCATCATCAAACACACGAGCTGGTACTAAATTCTGTTCTCACAAGCGTGATTGACAAAATCTAAATTAAAAAGTTCCATAGATGCTTATAGGTTTATAAAACTTAATAAAAGAAACCGGACCATATACGTTTAGAGAATTACTAGTTGATGTGTGCCTTTCCCTTGGTGCAACGCTCCCTTAGAATAGTCGGATAACACTCCATTAGCACAAGCCTCCAAACTAGGATAGCTTCTATGATTAGTCCACATAAACCCCAGTCGACCAAAAGGTCACGTGGAGGAAGAACTCATTAGTTAAAAAGTAGCTACTAGACCGCTCATAGACAAAGAAAATATATTAAGAAGGATATTTCCAAAATAGGAATAAGCCTTTAAAAGAATTATTGGCGAAAAAGGAGAAACTCGTGGAGGATCTCGCAAAAAACTCACGAAGAAAAGAAGTCAAAACTTAGAAGGAAAGGTTGAGCTGAAGTGAGTTGAAAGGAGGCGAGAAAGAGGCTATTTACAGCCTAAGGGGGGAGAAAATTTTCTCCCCAAAACCAATGTTCACTCACCAATTCCATGGGCTTGCAAGCCCATGTGGGGTGGTGCGCGAGGTTTCTCACGCAATTGTTTACCATAGAAGGGAAGCCCACCGCATGGGCTTCCCTATCCTGCTCGGGTTTTGCAAGAAACTTTGCAAGCTCGCTGCAGGATGGGCTTGTGAGATTTCTTGCAAGCTTGCTTACTGCAAGCCTCGTGGGCCTCTGCAAGTGCTGCCACCGCTTGCGAGGCCTTCTTATAGGCTTTCTCGCAAGCTCCACCAAGCAGCGCTTGCAAGCCCGTGAGAGCTTCTAGTGCTCATGCAGGATTGCCTTGTAGACTCTTACAAAATTTCTTGCCAGATCCACTCGTGACATTCTGGTTTTGTTTTCCCCTTTCTTTCTTGACATATTTGTCTGACCAAAATTTGGTCCGTCTAAACTGAGTTTGACTCTCCCTTTTATTCTCAGTATAGACCCCGTCTATAAGTTCTTTATTTAGTCCGATAATGATCCAATGTGTGTGAACTCATAGGATCTCGAAGTATAAAGCCTCTAGAGGTTAACCTAAACTTGGCTTCCCATCCGGGAACCTTTAGGCTCAGTGTTCCAAACTGACATGGAAACCGATAACTCTAAACTATCAAATGGGCTTTCTAGCAAAGGCGTATGATCCCCCGATACTCAAAACATCATGTGCTTATGACTAGAATCGATTTTTCAATAGTAACTAGTATAATGCACTCCTTCCATCAAGTTAAGTACCATCTAGTTTATTGAGCTTAGATTAAGTGTTAGTTCATGTAATAGCCATAGCTATCCTGGAATTAAACTTGTTCATGAAGAATACCACTTGCCATAATTTATCAAGGTTGACTAAAAACTTGTTCTATTAATCTTGTACTCTGATTGGAGGTTTATGAGTGTATCACTTCAACAAGAGGCCTTAAGGTACATATCATATTATATCACTATACTAGGAGCAATATTTCCCATCTTGACTACTCGGCTTACCAACGAGTGATAATCACCATACCCGTAGTCACTCGTATCATTCTGATCACCAAGGTATGAATAAGTATGACCCAAAGTATAACAACTCCCACACAAGGTAACAAGTATCTCAAGTCAGAGTATACTTGCACTACTATTGAAATAAGAAATGACACCAACACATGGCTATAGTTATTTTCGAATGTCTGTCATATAGCAGTCTCCAATGTATTACATAAATACATTCATGTGTTAACTTAAGGTACCACCTTCAGCTTATGAGATCAGCTGCTTGGATCAAATCCAAGGAGTAAGCCTAGACATGCTAGTTTGTCCACTTCATTGATGTCTAGTCTTAGTGAAACTATGACTAGGGATATATATACTATTCATAGTTTCACGTGTGTGCAGTTCTCACACCACATAGCTCCCATTATGTCCTCGCACTTTCACGCTATGAGATAGTCATGAATTTTTTCTTATCAATAAACATATACATATACATATACATAATAGCAATATATATAACACCAACGAGATACAATAATTATTGATATATCACAAAGATGCCTTATTATTGATAACAATAATCTGAAATTGTTTTACATTACAAATTAATAAAGACATATCGCCCTAATTGCATCTAGGGTATACATCATGTCTAACAGAAAGGATATATGCTTAGAATACATCCATACGGATAAGAATCTAGCGGATGGGCTAACAAAGCCATTGACTCAGGTTAAGCTTGGCCAACAAGTGAACAAGTGTGGCATGAAGCACATGGGCAATTAGCTTTAGTGCAAGTGGGAGTTTGTTAGATAGAATGTATGCCCTAGAGGTAATTAGGGCGATGTCTTTAGTAGTCACTAATGTACAAATAGTTTTAGATAATTTTTATCAATAATAAGACATCTTTATTATATATCGATGATTATTTCTAAATTTTGTATTTCATTGGTATTATATATATGCTATTAAGTATATGTATATGTTCATTAATATAATTAGATAAAGTCCATGACTGTTTCATAGTTGAAAGTGCGAGGACATAGTGTGAGTTATGTGGTGTGAGAATTGCACACATGTGTTACTATGAAAAATCTAAATATCCCTAGTCATAGTTTCATTGAGACTGGACATCAATGACGTGGACAAACTAGCATGTGTAGGCTTTCCCCTTGGGTTTAATCTTAGTCGATGTCACGAGCTGAAGGTGGTACCTTGAGTTAACACATGAATGTATTCGGGTAATACATTAGAGACCGCTATAATACAAACACTTGGAAACAACTATATCCATTTATTGGTGTTATATCTTATTGCAATAGTAGTAGGATGTATCTTAGACTTGAGATACTGGTTACCTTGTGTAGGACTTACTATACTTAGGGTCATACTTATTCATACCTTGGTGATCAAGATGATACGAATGATTACTGGTATAGTGATGATCATTCGTTGGTAAGTCGAGTAGTCAAGATGGGATCCATTTCCCTAATATATAAATATAATGGGAGTTGTACCTTAAAGCCTCTTGTTAAAGTGACACACTCATAAACATCTTATCAAAGTTTGAGATTGATAGAATGAATTTTAAGTTAATCTCGATACATAAAGGCGAATGGTGTTTTTCGTGAACGTGTTTAATTCCCGGGTAACTACATCTATTACATTAGATGACACTTAATCTAAGCTCAATAAACTGGATGGTACTTAACTTGATGGAAGGAGTGTATTGTGATGGTTACTATTGCTGAATCATATTAAACCATAGGCATGTGAGGTTCCGAGTATCAAGGGATCATACGCCTTTGCTAAAAAGCCCATTTGATCATGTAGAGTTATCAGGTTCCATATCTATTTGGAACACTGAGCCCAAACGTTCCAGGATCGGTAGCTAAGTTTAGATTTACCTCTACTAGCTCTATACTTTGGGATCCTATGATGTCACACACGTTGGGTCTTTGCCAGAGTAAGTAAAGAACTTATAGATAGGGTCTATAAGAAGAATATAAGGGAAAAGTCAAACTCGTTGGATAAATTATTAATTGGTTAGATGTTCACCACTTTTCTACTGATAAGTTTCATCTACAATGGTTCCAAAATCTCATGAACTATTAGCTAATAAATGTGCCAAAAACTTGTTCACAAATAAATGTAGGTGTTGTCAATACCCCTCATCACATAGAAAAATGATGATAACTGCAAGTATACATTTGCAATGTAGTTTTAAAAGATATCGAACCCACAGGGAAGGAACTAGGTCTAAAGATAACTAGGGAAACATAAAAGTAAAATAAAATAAAATAAAAATAGATTAGAGATTTTTATGGATAGGAAGATTAGAATGAAAAGTTGAGTAAATATAGATGTGATAGATTATAGACTCTAAATTAATAGATTTTCGCTACGAACAAGTATAGCAAAGAAAACATGCAAGTTCAACACAAGTGTTACGACACTCTAGATTAATCTAACAAACCGGTACAACATACTCAGATGTTCAATAATTCACCGTAGAGCAACACATGAAATAACTTTTCTAAGTCTAGCGCAAACGAGATAAGACTATTATATAAACCTGGACAATATCAATACTATGCTTAGTACGTGTCGCTCACACATAACCACATTTAGCAAGTTACCATTCCAAAAATGTTGGCTCACTAAACAGCGTTATATCACATATCCAGTGATTATACATGATATTGTTAACCCCGAAACTACTCTTAAAATTAACGCCAATGCATATAACTTGATTAACATAAAAGACTTAGCATGAAATACGCATTATGACACATAGACATATCATAATCTTCGAAATAGAAAGTATAAGTAGAAAGCAAATCAAATTGTAAGGTATGCAAGTGAAAGCTCAAGTTGATCAAACCGAATCCACTCTTTAATGGGAGTCGTCAATTCTCGCAATTTCTGCATCTGCTTTGAATTTGGTCTCGACCTGTACAGAACCTCCGCTAGGATGCTATTCCTTGCGAATAACGAACAAATGAATATTGAAGAACGAAAAATTTTATTGATAAGTGATTTGCAAGTACACTTATACAATAATCGCTCGAGAATATAGAGAAATCTAGTGATCGAAACAAGGATTCGAATCACTTAAACATTTTCTCGCTAACACTTAAAAACGTAGCGAACTCTCTATCTACACACACTATATCACTCTCTTTTTCTGCACTTCCTTTATTGCACTGAAGGCTGCACGAAATTGTGATGGATTGGACCCTTATTTATAGAGATTGAAGGGTTGCGTCTATCCAAACGAAGGGTTGTGTCCATTGGTGAAAGTTTGCATCTCTTCATTGTGATTTGTTGAGAAGCTTTGATATAATCCATAATGGATAAGCACCTTTTCATGATTGGTTGACTCCTGATAGGCGTCTGTTCATTGGTAGTTGATGGCGGTTGATCATGCTTATCTAGTGGTTGTTAGTTAAGAAGATAGAACCAGAAAATTGTCCAAGTCATAACCGCGATATACAAGTCATGACCGTGACTCTTTGATTGGCAGACTTCTGTTTCTTAAGCAAACAAGTCACGACCGTGAATGTGTGTCACGACCGTGAATTGGTTTTTACTCAGAATTCTTCTTGTAATTTTTCATCGATATTTGACAGCTTTGATCCTAAGCCAAATCTTTAAGTTCCATGCATCTTTTTGCACCATTTTCACTCTTTTTTCATAGAATTCCACTTTAGATCATTTTACTCCCAAGATTTACCTAGTATCTGCATTTGCATAAAAAACAACTGCATACCACTTGAAATCTTTTATATGAAGTGTAAAAATGACTAAAACTATAGTGTTTAATATATAAAATTATGTGATAATAAGTGTAATTATACATTTATCAGCTATAGGCAGATTCCTATTCGTATTCTTCTTTCCTAGTAAGGCAATTCCATGTTGGTAGTGGATCTCAACCTGGAAGCATTTTGTAGTAACAATCTTTTGGAAATCCTAAATTCTGCTCTAATTTCTTCCTTGACAATTTATACTTCTTCCCTTGATGGTGAAATTCTAGACAGTCCATCTTAGCATTTGCCCATACTAAAGATATCAACATCTCCTTGTAGTTATCTTCACTATTCCCAATAATCATGGAGGAATAGAGAATGAAATTTAGAATCCTAAGATAATACATCACCCTCTCATAGATTTCTAGATGAATGAACCTGTTCTTATAGATAACATAAGAACTTGTGAATTCTGCATCTCTGATGGTTTCAAAATGATCAACTTCCTCACGAGAGTGAATAGGAAAAGGTGCTTCATACCACTCTTGCATATCCGAAGGAGGAATGAGAAAAGATTTGTTAGAATGCACCATTTTGAAGAAAAGGATTGAATGATTTTCAAGGTCTGGAACAAAGATTTTGTCTGAAGAAAAAGGAATTTCTGATTCCAGAAGTGAAGGATTATGAGAATTCGCATTCTATATACAGAATTTGAGAGAAACCATCGAAAAACTGTTTAAACTGCTGCAATTTTCGCTCATGTTGTGATCGTGATCCTAGGTCACGAACGTGAATATACCAAAAACAAGAAACAGAAAGTTTTAATCAGGAATTCATGAGCGCGAATAGGAAAAATAGAAGAAAATCTTCTATTTGTCAAGAATTAAGATGAAATATTTTGATGTCTCACCTCCAAGATGATTATTTCATAATCTTTTCACATCTAAGATTAGAAAATTGTATTATATAGAAAATGAAATAAATGAATATAATTAACATAAATACTGTATCTCCAGCAAATCAAATCTCTAGAACAAACTTGTCTTCCCTGAAAATTTGATCTTTAAAACGCTATTTCCTTCCCCGGCAACGGTGCCAAAAACTTGTTCGTCACTTTTCTACTGATAAGTTTAATAACTTGTTCGCAAGATTTTGGTTTCACACGTTCCGAAAGAATTATCTCCAATAACGGCACTAAAAACTTATTTACGAGTTTCTTGCTTCAAAGTACAAGTGTTGTCAATATCACTTATCAAATAGAAAAATGATGATAACTGCAAGTATACAGTTGCGATGTAGTTTTAAAAGATATCAAACTCACAGGGAAGGATCAACTCTAAAGATCAACAAGGGAAACGAAATAAAAGAAAATAAAATAGATTCGATTTTAGTAGGGAGGATTGGAATGATGGATGAATAGACAAATGTATGAAAGATTAGAGAAGATAAAAGTATATAGATTTTTCCTACGAACAAGTATAGCAAAGAAATCATGCAAGGTCATCAAAGATATTACGCTCACTAGATTAATTTAACAGACTCGGTTCCAGACACTCAGTTATTCAATTATTCAACGCAAAGCAACACATGAAATAAATTTTCTAAATCTAGTGCAAATGAATTAAGACGATTATATAAACCTTGATAACAATATTACTATGCTTAGTACGGGTCGCTCTCACATAGCCACATTTAACAACTTACCATTCAAAAAATGTTGGCTCACTAAACAACGTTATAATCACAAATCTAGTGAGTATACACAATCTCTTTAACCCCCAAACTACTCTTAAAGTTAACTCAAAAGCATATAACTTGATTAATATAAAAGACTCAACACGAAATAAACATTATGACACATAGACATATCATAAACTTCGAATTAGAAAGTATAAGTCGAAAGCAAAGCAAAGTTTTAAGGTATGCAAGTGAAAGATAAAGTTGATCAAACCGTATCCACTCTTTAATGGGAGTCATCAATTCCTGCAATTCCTGAGTCTTCTTTGAATTCTGTCTCGAATCGTACAGAACCTCGCTAGGATGCTATTATTTGTGAATATCGAATAAATGAATATTGAAGAATGAAAAATTTTATTGATAAGTGATTTGCAATTACACTTATACAATAAAGGCTCAAATATGTGGAGAAATCTAGTGATCAAAATAAGGTTTGAATCACTTATACATTTTCTCGCCAACATTTATGAACGTAGCAAAATCTAGATATTTTTACTCTCTATCTATGCATACACTATGCACTATGACACACACATAATCACTCACAATCCCCTCTTACCCTTGAAATTGGGTAGTTTGGAGCCCTATTTATAGAGTACGAAGGGTTGAGTCTATCCAAACGAAGAGTCATGTCCATTGGTGAAAGATCGCATCACTTCATTATGATTGGATGAAGTGGTTTGATCTTATCCATAATGGAAAGGCACCAGTTCAAGATTGGTTGACTTCCAAAAGGTTTCTTTTCATTTGGTGGTTGATGGCATTTGATTGTTCTTATTCGATGGTTGAAAGAAGAGAAGAGTTAACCAAAAAACTATCAAGGTCGCAACTGCGAATGTATATCATGACCGTGAATACTTGGTTGCCAACTTTCTGTTGTGAAAGTTAACAAGTCATGATCGTGATATGTGTGTCACGATCATGACATGCCTTTTTCACATTATTCCTCTTTGCAATTTCTACCGATCTTTGACATCTTCAATCCTTTGCCAATTCCTTAAGTTCCACGCATCTTTTTGCACCTTTTTCACTCTTTTTGCATAAATTTCCAACTTTAATCATTTTACTTCCAAGATTTACCTAATACCTGCATTTGCATAAAAAACAACTACATTACATGTGAAATCTTTTATATGAAGTATAAAAATGACTTATAATATAGTGTTTAATGTGTAAAATTATCATGATAATAAGTGTAATTATACACTTATTAGCAAGCCACAAAGTCAGCCGAAGATTAATCTGCCATAGCTTCCCAACGTAGAAAATCTGAAACAAACACCCAAGAACTCCAATCTTTATACTGACCAACCCCAAAACCAACCAAGAACCTGCTTCTTGAACAAGAAGAAAGTTGCGCCATGGTCAAAGCCCTTGAGGTAGCAGACATGAAACAAATGGCAAGCAGCAACCATGAATCAGAGGCAGTAGTCGCGAACCAGATGGTAGGTAGAATTTATGAGAGGAAGAAGAGGATCCTAGGAAATAGGAGGAAATAGCCGCGAAATCTCAGGGAAAGAGTTCATGAAAGAGAGAAAGGATTCCGGGATAAAATCACTTGTTTTTGTTAGTTTAGTTTTCAATTGATATATTCTTTCAAAAGCTTTTAAACTTTAGTTTAATTCAAGTTTTACAATTTTTATTACAAGTTCTTCAATTTATTCACACACTTTACATTCAAGTTCCTTTACTTTATATTTCATTTAATTTTAGTGATATGTAGCTAATTTCCTAGTGACTTGACCAAATAAGGCTCAAGGCCATGTTTGATTAGTGTGAGGACTAATCTTGAATACAACAATTCACAAGGTGACTTATTTGTTGATCACAAAACCCATTCTATTGAATCCTTAGTCTCTTGGTTGTCTGATCAACCATAGGGTAAGTCTTTGTGATTTATTATTATATCTAACTTATGCATATGTAACTATGCCTAAGAAGGAGTAAGTGACAACGATCTCTTTGTCATCACCTAGATTAGAGAACAATAATCCAATGCCTATTAGGAGTCTCACTACCTGTCGTTTAGGATTTAGGCTTTTCTAATATTTGTTGTTATTTTCACACGAGCTCTTTGGTGCAATGTCGAGAGTCACGGCAAGTAAGAAGGTGTTTGAGGTGCGAAGCATAGTCCCCATAAAAAGTAAGGAATAGTTGTTAATGTTGTACGATGAGGAGCACTAGTATAACTAATTCAAAGTCCCGATGCAGCTTATCCCTTATCCAGTGATAACTATGATACATGGTTTCCCTTAAAATGGTTGAGCCAATCTTTTATCAATTGTTTTATCTATAATTTTTATTTTTCAAACCCACAAAATCTCATAAAGAATAACAATTCTATCATTCTAGTCATTCAAATTAAGATTTACTTTATAAATATTGTTTCATGTGGAATCAACCCTTGTTTACCGCTAAATACAAGTTTTTTTTCTTGTAGGGATTATTTTTTATGGTCTTGAAAGCTATCACGCAACTCCTTAATCATGATGGTGACCCACACATAAACTGTAGTAGTTTTGCAATTTTTTGATAGTTTTCTTCCACTATTCAATTTAATTAAAGATTTTAAGTGGTATCAACCCACGAAATCAACCAAAAAATCTGGAAAACTACTGTGAGCGGATGACATTTCTGACAGGCCTTTACCGATTAGGTCAGGTTTTATATATTGTTCAGGTTATATGCTACTCTTGGGACGTATTTCACAGTTCGAGACACACTGAGGATTTCTTCCCAATAAACTCATTCCATATAAGGGTTAATCTACTTTCGGAATAATTAAAAAGACTTAGGAACCTAAATTCCTAAACAAAGACATAAAGCCGCCACCTGGATCAGCTTGTCTAGGAATATTCGTGTATAGCATCATTTGCAAGGATAAATCTGTACCTTAAATTTATAGCTTCGGGTTCGGAAGAAGTTACCTAATTTGTTGTTTGAGTTAATTTCTTGTTACAAACAA
Organism: Euphorbia schlechtendalii; assembly: GCA_949673415.1. Taxonomy (NCBI): domain Eukaryota; kingdom Viridiplantae; phylum Streptophyta; class Magnoliopsida; order Malpighiales; family Euphorbiaceae; genus Euphorbia; species Euphorbia schlechtendalii. Next base: position 1,666 of record CATIWQ010073431.1, on the reverse strand, counting down.
AATTTATACCAACATTTAATATTTAATGTATTCATATTGCCTAAGATTTATTAAAAAATGAAGATGAGAAGGATGTTATTTTAAGCATTATCGTAGCTAAGCTAACACAACATCATGGCATAATACAAGAATTTACACTCAACTACTCAGTCAAGATTTCATACAAGGTACTTACAGTGGGAAAGAACCAAAATCGGTTCAAGCAAAACTACGAAACTGAGGTTAAACGGAGAAAATAAGCAAAAATTGGGCTAATGCCCTTGAATCTGGTTAGTAGGAATCGAATACAGTACCGAATTTAGTGAACCCAGTTTACCGAGTTAGACCTCGATCTACCTGGTTTGTGGGCAAAATGCCCCCAAACATCGTTTTCATGCAATTTTTCAATTTTCGGTTCTTTTTCACCCAAATTTTAGCCAAATTTACATGTTTAATCAAATTTTAAGCACTTTCAAACATGAATAAATATACATAAATATATAGAGGGTTTAGAAGACTTACTTGAAAGTGACATGCAACTCCTTAAGCTTTAAAAACACAATTCTACCCCTCCTCGACTTACCGAATCGATAAAAATAAAAGGAATATAATTAAAAGAAAATACAAAGTCATATGTTAGATTTGTACCTTTTTTAGGATCCAACGTCAAGTAGCCCAGATTTCCTTTGAGGACGTAAATGGGTTGATGTTTAGGATTAGTTGAAACCGAACAAGAATCGGTAATGAACAAATAAATGAATCGAGAGATTCCTTGTTTATTCAAAACTTCTCGCAAATTCAGGAAAGGATATTTGGCTTTAGCTTTTTATAACTTAAGAATTTTTAGATCAAAAGTTCTACCAAAATGATCGCAAGGTTTTGACTTTACTAATTTAGAGGGCTTATATTTAATGATGAAGCCAAAAACCTATACGAATAGGGGTTTTGAATACGCTTATCTAAATAGAAAAATAGTGACCACTACAAGTATACAATTTCGATGTAGTTTAAAAGATATCGATCCCATAGGGAAGGGATTCGGTTCTAAAGACCAACTATAGTTACAGAATAAAAGAAATAAGATAATTTGTATTAGATGGTTGGATGATTTAGTATGATAGACTGATGAATAGATAGATGTATGAATGGACTAGAGAAAATGTAAAATATAAAGTTATTCCCTAAAATTAAGTTTAACAGAGAAAAACATGCAAAATCATTAAGAATATTTCGTACACTAAATATCTTCAACAAATAATGTTCTAGACGCCCTAATATTCAATAATTCACCGCAGAGCAATACATGAGATGACTTTTCTAAATCTAGGGTAAATGAATTATGACACTTATAAGAACCTGGATAACAATATTACTATGCTTAGTACGGGTCGCTCTCACATAGCCATATTTAGCAAGTTACCATTCCAAAAATGTTGGCTCACTAAATAGCGTTGTAATCATAGATCTAGTGATTATACACAATCTTGTTAACCTTGAAATCACTCTTAAAGTTAACTCAAAATCATATAACTTGATTAATATAAATGACGTAAGACGAAATGCTCGTTATGACATATAGACATATTAAAAACTTTGAAATAGAAAGTATAAGCAGAAAACAATGTAAAGGTGTAAGGTATGCAAGTAAAAGCTAAAGTTTATCCAACCGTATCCACTCTTTAATGGG
>CATIWQ010073427.1:0-13415 GCA_949673415.1 Euphorbia schlechtendalii | reverse complement strand
TAGCTAAGAACTTCTGTTTTCATTATATAGTAGCCAGTTAGTATAAGTCTGCAAATGTTGGAGATTAATTTACAACCTATAAGTTGTGAGGAATTTGGTACTTCAAAAATGCAAAAGAGACCAGGCAGGTTGGATATTATTGAGCTTTTAACTTCCTTTTATACATAGAATTCTGTTTTTGAAACTCCATTCTGTGTTCTATTATATGTAATTAATAATTCGTGATAGTTGTTAGTGAATCGTGTGTTTATGTATGTTTTTCATGTGATTTTAGGAGTATTTTTCTATTTTTGAAACTCCATTCTGTTTTTGAAACTCCATTCTGTATTCTGTTTGTTGTTTCAGAAACTGTTAAATGAAATGGATACAAGCAAGCTAGCAGAATAGTTTGCAGTTGCTATGATGGAGAGGTGAGTTCTTCAACATATGCAGTCAGATGGATTAAGAGTTTTTCATGTGATTTTAGGAGTATTTTTCTATGTGTAATTGATAAATGACACCAGAGGGGCTCCCTTCAATCCAATTTTATAGGAAAAAGTATCAATAAAGAAAAAAAAAGTATTTCGGTATTCCGGACGATTCTTTGTTAAGAACTGTCCGGATTGCAAGTATTCCGGACGGTTCTTTGTTAAGAACCGTCCGGATTGCTCTATAACGCAACTGAAAGAAATTAGTTTTAATAGCATTCCGGACGGTTCTTTACTAAGAACCGTCCGTATTGCTCCTTATTCCGGACGGTTTCAAACCGTCCGGATTAGTGCCGACTAATCGCGTCGAGGTCTATGTGGACGGTTCAAAACCATCCGAAAAAGCCTAAAAAAACCGTCTCGAAAAGCCCATTCTGCACTAGTGTTGCTACAGTAGCACGCCATTGTTGGCGTGCTACTGTAGCAACAACATTTTTTGGTGTTGCTCAATTTTTTTTTAGTTTTATTTTATATATTTAATTGATTATTATTTTATTTTGTAATTGTTTTGTATTAACAAAAAGTGTAATATAATTTGTTATAATTTTGTATGTGTTATTTTATGTTATGTAATTATTAATTTATTTAATAATTTTGTATGTGTTAGTTTGTTGTGTTATTTAATATCTATTATTTATAATATTATTTTTTATTTTTACTAAATTAATAATTTTTTTAAAATTTTATAATATTGTAAAATGGTTTATAGAAATTAATATGTAAATATTTATATTTTAATTTGTAAGTGGTTATGTTAATTTATATATATGTATGTAGGTATAATGAATTTAATAATAATAAAAGTTAGGTAGAAAGTAATAAAATAATAATATTTTAGTTTGATGTAAAAATTTGGAGTGATAGTTGGAGATGTTTACACTGTAGCAACACCAAATTATGAAGGAAAATAGGATTTGGTGTGAAAAAATGAGATATGGTTGGAGATGACCTAAGAGTGAAGACCGAAAAGTCTTGCTCAATAAGAATAATAATTTCCAGGGTAAATTAACATTTTATTATTTCTTTGTTTTAGTAAATTTGCAATATAAAAATACATAGATTAGTTGATGGAGTGTTAGTATTAGTAAACTTGACAAAGTATCCAATAATAATAAAGAGACCAGAGTAGATTATTAACATGTTATTTTAAAACAATCAATTTTTTTTTCTAAAAACTCATAAGGTTATGTTCTCTTCAACTTTTGAAAATTGAATCTAACTGAACTTATTTCATTGTAATTTTTAACCACACATAACTGAACTGAACTGAAATTATCTGAACTTAATTGAATTATAGTTAAAAAAACATAATTCATTATTTCTACAAATTCTAATTTATAAATCATAAGTCAGCTTCCAATAACATTTTAAAATTCTTTCTGAAAGAAAATATCATTTCAAAGATTAATATGTAAGTTTCAATTAAAAATTTTGGACGTGTAGAATCAGAAAATAAAATGATAGAAAAGATAATTTATTCACCTTGATTGATGCCAAGTCGTGGTCAGCTTGAGCAGTAGCAGAGATGGAGTCAAAATAAGCAGAAGGACACCTCGGCCCCACCTCCCATTTCTTGCAATACGCTATCCAATATCTCGCAAACTCGGCCGCCTCCACTAGGGCATAAAACGTCAGCTCAGATCCGCCGTCGTCCGACAGATACACGGCGAGTTTCTCCGGCGAATAATCATAAGTCATCACCGACAGCACTGTATTAATCACCATCAGCGGCGGCTCTATGCTTGCATCCGCCGTGCACACAAACACATCCACTCTCGGCAACTTATCCTCCCACCTGTAATCCGATTACAATTACCAAGAATAAAAACAAAATTCAGTCTCTGTTTTAAAAGTATAAAAATCCGTACCTTTGAGAAAGGATGTGTTTGAAGGTGGAGCGATGAATTTGGTTCCATCTAAGAGCTTGAGTGAGGATCCAATAAAGACCAAACCAAATCTCAGATGCAAATAATCCAACCCAAACCCAAATAAAACTCGACCTTCCATCTGGTACGTAAAGAATCCGGTAAATCCATATCAGAATTATGCTTGCAAATACAGTTGCTGCAAAAGCTCTGTAGATTAGCCTTCCTTTTGCGGCTCTTGTTTCGAACAGTGGCCTGTAACTATTCTCTTCTTCCATGGTTTTCTTGGTTCTTTATTTCGATACAGTGTGTTATATAATAAATATACTCGCCAAATGGGGTAAGGGTGGTGCAGTATTGTTTAAACAGGTATTTCCACAAAGGATTTTGTCGCTTTCATCATTATTTGATTGTTTGAATTTCTTTCACCTTATCTTTTTTGTCTTCATTCTGACCTAAACCCTGGAGTTGTACCATCCCCCAACAATGTGGCCCTCACTGTTATTAAATTCAACTTGTCCTTTATACAAACGTAATTCAATTCAACGCTTCTTACTCATAAATTTTATGAGGAATAAATTAAGTTTATTCCTTGTAAGTAATGTATATTGTTAAAGGAATTGGAATTCTAAAGTATGATCAAACTATATGGATTATGATTCTTTATATATTTTACAAATGATTGGCAGCTACAATATGAGGTCGCATGTTTCAAATAGAAAAGCAACTCACATTTTGGGCTAATTCATTGAATAAGCAAAGTTTGATTTTCTTTTTCTACAACTTATAATATTATTAAGTTAATATATAATCTATATGCTTTTTAGTTTTTAAGCTTTATGAGAAGATTCCATTTTGTTCAATTCGTCTTCGGCAACCAAATATATAAATAATATTGTTGTAAATCCAAGTTTGAATTACGATGCAGCAAATTATAAAATAAGGCCATATAGCTCCTTTATATATATATACACACACTTGCAAATTAAATTAGACTAGCATTTATGAAGGTATAGTAACATATTTGAATCTAGCTGGAAAGTGAACTATGAACACATGGATCTATGAAATAAGCATAAATTTCATAGATGGGCCTTGGATTCATTGATTAATCTCTTCAAATATAAATTTTTCGTTTTCGACATAATTAGAAAAATATTACAAAATTGTCCTTTCTCTTTAATTTCTCATTTTTCTGTGCATGCCATATTTAGCCCAATTTTTACTACTCCCTCCCTCTATTAAATATTATCGTTTTAACTAATTCACGGTTTTTAAGATAACAACTAACCAAATGAGATTATTTACTAGTTTATCCTTTCATAAATGTCCTATTCAATTTTTAAGATTATTAATTTGTTCAATAAAAACAATTTGACCTATAGTCTTCTCTTGTTATTAGAGATTAGAATATAGTTATCTTGGAAGTTAAACAAATTAATAGGGGTAGAAATGAAAAACTTGAAAAAAAACATTTTGGAAACACAAAATGACAATAAAAAAGAGACAACGAAATCTCTCTAAAACGACAATATTTAGTAGACAAAGGGAGTACTTTGCATGAATTCTGAAAATGAGAAATCTATTGAACAACAATTTACAACATATAACTAATAACAACATTCATGAGATAACATTCAAACCAATCAAACTCAAATGTTAAAAGGAAAATAGCATGATGAGCCATAGTTGAGCAAAAATCAACAAGCTAACACCAACCACTAAAGCCTAACATATCTAGCAACCATAACATTTTGTTCAATACAAAAGCATAACGCAAACAATTGAAGCTAAAATTGTTGATTTCGTCACAACATCGGTTGGCATTCGGCCATTGTCGCTACGAAAGAACATAGCTCGGTACACAGGCAAATTAAGCATAACCATAATTCCGCAGAGAAAAATTTGTGGGACCAACAAATCCATTTCCAATGCATTCATCAACAGTTTCTTGGCCGTAACCCAAATTAAACCGAAGAGATTCATCATTGCCAATGTTGATATAATGGTAAACATATAATTGGAGCTTCCGAACTCCATAATCTCTTGTTCGTACCTTTTCAAAACATCATTTGTCACTACCTTAGGCGTAACGGCGAATGATGTTTGCGATAATCCTAGTTGTTTGGTAATGCAGTCAATCAGTCCAAACAAATAAGATGTTGTTATTCTAAACATGAGCATTCTTTGCAAGTTCCACCAGCTCCGGATTTTACCGCCACACACTATTTCCTCAACCATGCTATAAATGTTATGACATATGAACACATATGCAAATGGTATTAGCCATGGACTACTTACCTGAAACAGACATAAGAAAAAAAAGAACACTTGTGTAAATGATGAATTTTGCCCTTTTAATATGATATTGTTATCAAATTTGGGTTTAAAAAGTTTATATGTTGGTCGGAGTTAATATTTTTTTTTACCACAAGTCGTTTAAGCGAATTTTCGTGCAATAAAGTTACTCAAGTACTCTCTTGTTTTACTTTTTAGTATAGTAATTATGACCAAGACCTATTCAGTGATAAGATAAAATATTTACCTGGGGGAATAAGGGGATGGAAAGAAGAAGAGAAAGTGGAGTAACAATGACATAATAGAGTGTAGGCAATGCAATTGGAGCCCTTAAAAAATAAGCAGAATTCCCCAATTGAGCACCAACGTGAATCTTGCCATGCCCATAAATGAAAGGGCAATATTTAGACATGAAAATCTGAAACATCCCTCCTGCCCATCTTTTATTTTGAATTAAATCAACTTCTAATGTATTTGGAGCTAAGCCCATGAATGCTTTTCTCTTTGGAACATAGTAAATTGATTTCCATCCTCTACATTGGATTGTCAACCCTGTTATCATGTCTTCCACTGCACACCCATATATTAATCCCATCTGAAAAATTCATCACCTCCAATTAATTTAACCATATATAGAATATTATAATTCAACTCTAACTTATTATGAACAATTATTTATAAGCCCTATTAACTTACAACGATCAACGATGGAGTTGATGGTGTTTTTTAAATTGACTTGTAAACAAATTATAAGTAATTGACGGAATTTACATGTTGTAAAAACTATGAAATTACTAAAAAATAAGGATAGCAAAGAAGCATAAAATTTAATTGTATGAACCGTATGAGCTATAGAAATTAACTTATAACTTTTAATTTATGAATGACTTATAAGTTAATATAGAAGCTATATGTTAAAAAGTGCTTATAATTAGCAACGAGAAACACAATCATAATTACCTCTTTTCCCCATAGAGTACCATTCTCATAGGTGCAAGTAGCAACCAGTTTTGAAGCTTCTTCTAGTTCATCACAACTTGTTCCATCTCTCTTATGATTCTTACCCATTTCTAGTTTCAACTTGTTTTGTTCGGAGTATATTCTCCCACAAAGTGTCTCTCTTCTATGGAAGCATCCCGTGCCCAAATAACTGGCTGCGCCATATCCACCCAACCCTGCTGCTTCTACCTCACAGAAAACCTTGTATGAATTCCCGTACATATCATTCTTCGTGTTATCATGAAAGGCTTGAGGGTGTTGTACGAATGCTATTTCATGGCTTCTTTCGTCATCCAAGAAGAAACATAGCGTGTCGCCGATTGTATCTGAATCGTTTGCATACATGTCGCAGTCTAGGTTCAGTATGATGGATCCGTTGCTTATAATGGATGATACTCTTATCTGCACACAAATAAAAATTTCATACGTTTCGCTACGAACATCAAACTTGGACGTGTCGAGATATTAATGCATGTGTACCAGAGCATTCATGGCTCCCGCTTTGAAGTGATGAGGAAAATGGGGCCTTTTCTCTCTCGAAAGGTAGACCAGTGTTGGCATTTGGTTTCCCTCACAATCTATAGCAGTTCTATCTCTTCCGTCGATCATAATCTAGACAAGGATTCAAGCAAAAACTTAATATATATATATATATATATATGTAGTTTTATAGTCCAATAAACAAGCATTTACTTGAAAAAAATGAAGTATACCTGGACAATAGGTTGATGATCTGTCTTTGTTACATTCTTGTTCCATTCTAAGAACCCTTTGTGTAGATTTTTTATTTCACTATTAATACTCCTTTTTTCCACCATTGATTCTATTCTTTCTTTCATTTCTTCGTATTGTTTCTTTAACAAAACACATTATTTAAACCAATTAATATAACTGTATTCAAAACCCACCTATTCTAAAGAGTTTCAAACTATAAAATACATGTTGATTTTAAGTAGCATGACCTTGAGGCCTCTATTTCAATTAACCATTCAAAATTGTCCTTTATTCTTTTTACCTAGGTGGAACATGAACGAAAAGGAAACCGAACACAAAAAAAGAAGAAGAAGGAAATGGATTCTTTGCAGTTTATAGTCAAGAGTTAAGTCCAAGCATCTTGGCCATATAAGTTTAAACATTACTCAATAAATTTATTTCAAAACAATTCCATTGATTGTCAACCAATTGCAAGGAATCCATCACGTATAAAAAAATAAGTTCTGGAGCGTCTACTGATAAAAATAAAGAAGCATATTTATAAATATTGAAATTAATAAATATATACTGATGTAGTTCAATGCGATCGTAGGAAACCGGACAAATATTCTTCTACATAAGGAATTTATTGGTTGGTTTTTTTTCGATTCCTTAGGCTATTGCTACTTCTATATTTTTTTTTCCTTTTTCTTTCCTTTTTTCGTTACTATCTTTGTTTCTTTTGTTTTTCTAATTTAATAAATAAAGCCGAAATTTTTAGCGCTCATCTTTGTTAAAAAAATATTTACTGATGTAATTATATTATTTGCAAAATAAAATAATAACAACATTATTAAAATGGACATGATTGCTATCATGCATAGAAAGTTGCAAAATAATTAATTAAGACTTTCAGAGTATTAATTGAAAATTTTAGTATAAAGAAGCAGAACTCACCATAAATTAAACAATAATTTGTAGAAAAAAAAGTTTTTGTTTCGGAAACAGAAACCAAATATTGAAATGTTAGTGAATAGATGTTATTGTGCTACCTCGTTTGTTATATCAAACTATACTTAAACAGACCATAGTCGATCATTTTGCCCTCTAGTATAGTTAAAGGCCAAAAGAATCATTGCCAAGCAAAAGTAATTTGAAGCCTAAGAGCAAAAAAGACAACTTTAAAACGACCCGAGTTAACTGCAAGAAGATGATTACTTATGAAAGTATTAATTCGGGTTACCTTAACGATTGGGTATTGTTGAGCGAAAGTGGTATCAAGCACATCAGGATTGAGTTGAAAGTAGGCTTGAGGGGATAATGGCAAAATGTTGTATTTTTTGCAGAAAGGTATCCAAATTTTAGCAAATTTAGAAGCTTCAAGGAGTGCGTAAAAGGTCAACTCAGAACCACCGTCATCCGAGACGTAAATGGCCAATTTTTCCGGTGGGTAATTATATGACATCACTGATAAAACCGTGTTTATCACCATTATCGGTGGCTCTATCATGGGATCCGCCGTGCATATGAATACATCAACTCCACATAAATTATCTCCATATCTACAATTAATAACAACAAGGCAAATTATATTGATCTGCGAATTTATTAACTCATCAACTTGCTAGAATGACTTATTTTTCGATATAACTACTATTATTCGAATGTAATGTTTTTTTAAGCAGTGACGTATCCTTTTGAGTATAAAAAATCAAATACAATGTTCATGAACCGTAATTTTACAGTTTTATTTACAACATTTTACATTTCTTTTACTTAAATATTTTAGTCATTTAATTGAGCCATTATTACAATACCACACTCTTTGAAAGCAAGTATTTAATTGTACTATGAAAGTGATTTTCTCTCAAGTCAAATTGAAAAAAAGAGGTTTTCCAGATGATTAATAAAAACTGAAAAAGACGGATAAATATAATTCTATATCCACACTTTGTTGATACCAAGGTCATCTTAACCTGACATTTCACTATTATTTAACAGCTGAGATTCGATCTTTTTTTTACTCTGCCTATCAAAATAACCGCTACTATCTCCTTCTCCTCCACTCCTTTTCAATATTTTAAGCCTCCAATTTTATTCAGCAACCACAATAACCATGCGAGTTAATTAAGTTGTAAATACACCACAACCAAAAACAAATTCCAATGACCAGCAAATAAATTAAGAGGAGGAGAAGTCAATTGAAAATCCAAGAAGCTTAATTTCCTTATACAATTACAAAGAAAAAGGAAAGCCAAAAACAGAAACACCTCAAAAACAATAAATTTTTGTCAATATCATGATAAAAATTCAGTCATAAGATGAAAAATTAGATGTCCGGTGGATGGTTTAGGTGTTAAAGTGTCAACTTTTTTGGGTATCAAAATAGTATGACTGATTATATGATATATTAATTTATTCCCATGTTTTATGTACTTTTTTTGACTTATCATTACATAAATCAACAACCATGATATCCTAAGAATAAGTGGTAGAAAATTTCACTCGAAAAATCAACCACTCTGGAAAGAGAGTGCGTTAACTGATTTGTTGATCTTCTAGCAAAAACAAAACTGACATCCCCAGTACTTTTAGCAGTGCAAAGGTGTTTTTGCAACTAATTTGACCATATATTAGAGTTTGTATACAACCTTCTTTTTAACTCTACAAGACTCACTATAGGACATTTTCCTATTGATTTGAATTCAAATTTTGACTGATCTTATACTATTTATTAAGTACTATTTTATTCAATATTTGTTTGCTCTTAATTTGATAACATCATGTACAATGCTAGTATATTAGCCCGCATCTCCTACAGAAATTTTATTCCACTAATTTTCTTGACACATAAGCATAAATAAATTTTGTATTAAAAATTTACTTTCTACTGAATTGTTTATACACTCTTTTCCATATAATTTGTCATCATTAATTATCATATTATCTATTTAATCTTCTACAGATAAACAATCAAAATAAAAGATTTGATATTTAATTTAATAATATTTTAATGATGAGATGAACTATTTAGTAAGTAACGTAATATTTTTTGTTGTTAATTTATTTTTAAAAAATAAAATCAAATTTATATAGATATTCCCATCAATGTAGTAATCTATTATACATGTCACGTAATCATAAAATGAACAAACTATTGGAGATTGGTCCACTAATTAATTAAGTCAACATCAAGCTCATTATAGAGACTATAACCGAAAAATGAGCTAGGATTGACTCGGCCTATTCCTTAAGGGACACATAGTATAATTAGTTATGTCAGCTCATCATTCACAATCGTTATATATACACACAACTACACATCGTGAGAGGTAACCAATTCTACTACCCATCATTATTAGATTATATTTTTTTCTCTCGCTGGCAACTAACTTGAGCATTGAAAAGTGTTTGCTTGTACTCCAACTAGGCTACTCTAACCAGTTTTCTATCTTACAAGAGCCCCTTTCGGATCCCGTGACACCACATTTCTTAAATTGGATCTAGAGTAGTACATGTTGAAGGACGAAAATATCCATGTGTAGGGCCAAAATCAGTCTAGCCATATATTTATGATAAGCTTCATGATATGTTTTATATAATTTTTTAAAACCATCATTAGCCAATGAAATTTTTAAAACATGGATCTTGCGATATGTTTTACTTTACTCCACATCATCATTAGATAAATTATTATATCATTTAATAATGATAAAGAGAAAACTAAAACTTTGCGATAAACAAAAGTCACCATGGAAAAAACCACATATGACTATTGTCTCAAATATAGAAAGATAACATACTGCAAAGTATATATTGAGTAATAATAAACAATAAAATTGATGAAACTAACTAAAAATAAATTAGTGAAAATCAAATGAAAGATAAGGAAGTTATATGTAGAATTCAACCTGTGAGCAAGGGCGTGTTTGGAGGGGTAAAAATAGGCGACATTCCAACGAAGAGACTGAGTGCAAATCCAGAAGAAACCAAACAAGAGTTCAGACACAAACATGCCTAACCAAAACCATCTTCCTGTTTCCCCTGCCGGAGGGAAATGCAAAATTCGGTAAATCCAAACAAGGCATATACCCACAAAAATGGAGCATGAAAACACCCTAAACCCAATTCTTCCCCTTGCTTCCTTCCTCTCAAAAACTCCCATTTCTTTTCTTTCCGGTCTAATTTTGCTATTTCTCAACACATCCTACACACATATATATATAGACATATTTGACGTCACGAAAAAATTAATAATGAAATAATATATCTAATAGGAAAAAACTTCTAGAAACCTATGAAATTTTTTATTATTTTTTAACTCATTATTTCTAAAGTTAATCAGTTAGAATTAGCTGTTAATACTTGCCGTTGTGGTTGTTGTTTATTGGTAATTTATATATGTTGTTAATAAATTTTTACGGAACAATATAAAAGAATTGTCACTCATAAGTGTTATATTTGACGTCAGGGAAAATCTACTATAAGAGAAGATCCATGTACTCAATAATAATTGAGTTTAAGAGGGATACATAAAAAGCAGGGCGGAGTCAAAGGGGCTGGGATGGACAATATCTGCCCTAGTTGCCGAAATATGCCATTTTTTCCGGTGACTAGATCTCGAAGCAGCCATGGTTGCTGTAGTCCACAAAGAGTTTTGTCGGCTGCTTATATGTATTCAATTCCAAATATATGTAATTGGAAAATATAGTTTAAAATTCTTTTGAGTTATGATATATAATTTGATAATTATTTATGTTAATATATAGAAACTGACTACTTAATCCTTTATTTATCTAATTGTTATATAATTGGTATCTAAATTATTAAATTTAATAGGTTAGGACAATGGGAAAACAACATGTGGAAATTTTCACAATTATTGTACGTAGTTTCTTTAGTCAAAAACAGTATAATGAAAATATTTTTTTTTTAAATAATTGCAGATGTCAGGATTTGAACCCTGTTCACCCCACCACTTTGTGGATGTACTACTTAGACTATGTTTGATTGGTAAAAAATATATTTTGTTTTTATATGCATGTGCTTCCTATTTTTATTTTAAAGGGTTTTTTATATAAATACCACTTATAAAGTATGAGTTTCATGATTGCACCCAACCATTTTATAAAATACCCCAATCAGATAAACTATTTAACAAAATACCCATTTCACTAATTAGGATAACTACTCTAATAAGAAATAAAATCTAAGATAATTAATCAAACAAGATTTACGGAATATTCATAGGAAATGTACATATCCGTTTCTCCCCATCTTCAATCACGTTTCTTTACAGTTTCAAACCACAAAAATCGGAATAGAGGTTCTGCTCCAACGCTAGTGAATCCAATCACGTTTCTTTAGATTTTTCAAACCACAAAATCGGGCTGCTATTTGTTGGAATTGCAACTATATTGCAGATTAGGAAGACGATTCCTGTGGCGGAGATCTCTAATTGTAACTGTTTCGACAGCGCCTGCTTCGACGATGCTTCTCAAGATTAGGACCCTCCGTGTTGCGATTCGTCTTCTGTTCAAGAACCCGATGTCAAAGCCGATGCAGATGGCGGCGATATTGATAAGGTAATTAGGTTTACAGTTAATTCGATTGAAATTCATTTCCTTTGGAGATTACTGGTCTTGTGTATTGTTTTGTCGAGGTAGATTTGTAGTTTACTGATTCGATTGGATTATAGTTATTAATTAACAGCTAAATTGTTTTAAAGGGTTTTTTCTAGTGCTTTGTTTCCCCTTTCTGTAAACTGGGTATTTAATTTGTTGATTGGTTTTAATTTATTTTGTTGTAGAAAAATGTAGATTGATCTACACGGCTTACAATTGTTAGAAGATTCCATTTAAGTCTTTCTTTTACAGATTTCGTGCTAACATACTTGTAAACTATGTCAGAAAATTATCAAAATTCGAAGTTTGCAATGATAATTTTAAGTTCCCGTTCTTTGAACAATTCGATGAAGAGAGGTCCAACACTACATGCAGTGGAAGAAGCTTTCATTCAACCTGGTAGCTCTTGTCATTCACGATTCAATAATCAATAGTTGATTCCGGCAGCAAAATCGAAATAGTGGACTACCGATAAATTGAAAAACGACAATTGGATATAGAGGGGAAATCGATTAGAGGCTTCGATACAGGTAAGTTTACTAATTTGGGATAAATTCAAAATTGTATCGTGTATATGGGTTTGAAAGTAATTCATTAGATTTCCTTTCTAAGGTTATTCATTCTAGGGTTTCTGTAGAAAAGGATATTGATTCCCGTTGGTTATTGTAGAAAAGGATATTCTGCTCCTAAAATTGATTCTAACTACAGTCTTGTTGGAAGTGTACGGGGTATATGATTTGTTTTTTATTGAAGGGTTTAATCAGAATTCGAATCTAGTTTTACTAAAAAAAATAATAGCAAAATCTGTATGGGTTTGTATGGCTGTATATATGGTTTTAGCAAAATCTGTATGGGTTTGTATGGCTGTATATATGGGTTTCTATGAACTATTAAAATGAAATAATCTGAAATCAAGGTTTTGTATGTGGTGTGGTGTATTCATGAAGTTAAGTTTTATGGTGTTATAGTTTTGTATAAGTTGAATCTGTTTAGGTTATTGAATTCGGTGGAGATGTGATTTTTAAATGTATTGTGTATGTGTTCGGGTTTCGTTGTGCGTTTGCTATATGTGTATTCTTATAGACTTGTATGTTGTTTGTAAGGTATATTGTCAATTTTTATACTTGTAAGGTGTCTCATGGTTCTGTATAGATTATTTGTGTATAGGTTTGAATCGATGTGCATGTTATCAGGCGAGGTAAGAAAATTTTTGCATAGTTAGAAACTGTCATATAGGTTGCTGTATAGTTACAATATGATATGTATGGTTTATTTCACAACTGTGTGGTTTAAATGTATGGTTTATAATATTATTACAACCCATACATATAAGGTAGTAATAACAATACACAATATGCAAGATCAACCATACTTATAGAAGCAATAACCATACACTTTACAGATAAACTTATTTCACAAGGATAAGAAGGAAATGCAATCGGACACCTACAACATTACAAATCCTCTAA